>ML791834.1:109130-132676 GCA_009831015.1 Picea engelmannii
GTCGGGAACATATCGTGACCGTCGGATTTCCTAACTACAAATGCATACTAATGCATACTAAAGAAACACACTTTTACCTAACGACATATTAGACCAAGTAGATCTTAACTAACTCCTAAGTGTCTAAATATCCTAACAGCCATCACATATATTCTCATAGATAAGCTGCCACCATTATAGCGAGTCTTTGATTCTGTAATTTTACAATTCTATACATTTCACTCATTAATAGAAATTGTGTACTGCTATATATCTGTGTCTCTTGTTATATACATATGATATATCTTTGTTATATTATTGGATCTCTCACAATATCTTGGTATATTTATTTATTATATTTTCTCTCTCATTTTGTGTCGAAAA
Organism: Picea engelmannii; assembly: GCA_009831015.1. Taxonomy (NCBI): domain Eukaryota; kingdom Viridiplantae; phylum Streptophyta; class Pinopsida; order Pinales; family Pinaceae; genus Picea; species Picea engelmannii. The sequence goes on from ML791834.1 coordinate 109,494, forward strand.
TAATCTGGATCAGTGGTATCAGAGTAGGCTGCTCTTGATCATTTTTAAGTGCATGTCCCCGATGTTCTAGCAAGATTTGCCTCACCCTATGAAAACTTGCACATAAGGCCTTTTTCCATTTCCTTATGCAGAATTAAAGTCATTTTTTGCAAATCCTAGAGCTAAAAAACATTATTTTTCTACATATATGCGCCCTAGCTATTGTACAACATGCGTATACGCAGGTTGCACCACTACAACTAGCATACATCAGGATTTGTGCCCAAAATTAAAAAATGGTGTCGGGTTTACATGTCATGTCATGAGATCCATGATCCTTGACCTTCCATATCGGAAACATTCCGACTCGGCCCTTCAGTTCCACTTGAAGGATACAAATGGGCCAAATCCGAGCTATGGAAAAGAGGAGAATAATTCAACTTTGAGAGCAAAGTTACTTTGGAGAAATTATTCACTTCATATTGAGTCTACATCCCTTTATCCTTTTAAGTCTGAACACATTGTTCATCCCCCAAGATCTTCCCTACATGATTGAGAACCTCATTGTCTCTCTTATATGAGCTTGCCTTTGGTGGAGGATTGTTGGCCCTTGACTAAGTTTTGGAGAACCTTGGTCGTGTTTGACCATTTTTGGGACTTCGACAAGCTGGTCGAAAACGAAGCTCCAGGCAAAGCGGAGATCACTGGATCTCAACCCCTTTTGTGGGCTTTTTGGGTTTAGGGTTTCTGTAACGGGTATGGGATGTCAGCCCATATGTTTACCCATGTTGAGGCCCCAATTGTAATGTATAAATAGATATCTAGGCGATGTAAGAAAGGAGTGAAGAGACCTAGTAGAATCGACTTAGTGCAGAGCTAGAGGCTTTGTGCATTCTATGTGTTAAGACTTAAAGAGATAAGTGCAAGTGATTGTAATAAGCTTATGTGCAGACTGTGTAAGAAGGCTTTGTGCTGTAACCTAGCTTGGGGAAGGAGGATATGGCATGGTGCACGTAGATCTCATGTCCTATGCGGAGTTGGTATTGTGGCTCTGTGCATTTAAGGAAGATAATAAAGAGAAGAAGAGTTGGTGGATGTAGCCCTATGCTGGGGGTGAACCACATATATCTTGTGTTGTGATTGCTTTGTGTCATTAATGTGATTTATGCTTAGTGTTGAATATTTATGTATGTTAGATGCATCTGATATAGTAGCTTAGTGCTTAATAACTTGGATGAATGCTAGATCTGTTGATGCTATGTGCTAAATGGTCAGATATGCTTAGATCTTATTGAATACTGCATTGTTCTGTAATTAGGGTTTTACCTGCAATGTGAATAAAGGGTTAAGGACTAATGAATGTTAACTGCTAAGTGCTCTGTTACAGAATTGAGATCACAGATCTGTGTCCTAGCTAGGTTGTAAACACTTGATTCTTGCAACCCCCCTACCTCTACTTTGGGTGAGACTTCATCTACTTCGCAGGTTTTGCTGAAAGGGCCAGTAGTTAGGGTTTTTTTGGTGCACTGTTGAAGCATTGAACCCTAGGTTTGACCCTGTGCCAACAAGGATTGAAGTGGTGGAGGACCAACTGGAAGGGACTTAGTTTCTCGGTTTTGAACCGTGCCGACACGAAAGTTTGCAATTCATTCATTTTTGGTGATTACATTTTAATAGAAATACTCTTTTCTCATCCAATTAATATCTTGAAAATATATGAATTGTTATTCCATGGGCGTATTTGTTATGAATGTTGATGGATTATGCTATTGAATGTGTTAAAATTATATATTATCACCATATGCTTTCATTTCTTGGTTGTTGAGGACAAGTTGCAGGTGTATTTGTTTGAGTCAAGTGCTCAATGGTGGAATTCATCGAACGTCTGGACGAGGTAGGCCTTTTATCTTGTCTTGCTAGCATATTTGTTTATATAGCATACCTGATATTAGAGTTGATTTCTAAAGTCATTTCTGTCTATTGTGGTTTACCCCTAGCCATAGAGAGATTTTCCTCGTAACAGAATTGGTGACCATACTGGGGATAAAATATTTTTTTTTGAGGTTTGAAGCGTTTTTATCCTTAGATTGCTCTCGTTTATATTGAGTTTCTTGTCGTATGACTGCTTGACAACCTCTGTTCATTCCAATTCTGAGTTTCTTAGCCTTCTCCTTAGCCTGGCTGTGTTTTGACACATATACGCAGGTTGTTTCTTGACAGTTGCGTACATACGCGTGCTTTCCTTCTACAAGAAGCTTATATACACACTTTTCTCCTGAACAGTCACGTACATCACCCTTTTTTGCTTGGTTGCTGGGTTTGATGGTTTCTAGGTACGTTTTGATGATTGCTGAGTCTTTTTAGGTCTCTTTTATGACTGTTAAGTGTTTGTGGAGTGACAAGAAACCTTTCTTTGGTTGAATTTTTGGGCGGTGCCTTTCCCATCATCCTTTTCATTTGATTATACTTGCATCTTGGGCTGGGTGTTTTTCTTCTTGATATCCTACTTGGTTTGTCTCTGTTTACATACAATAGAGTTTTTATAACAAGCTATCATTCAGTCCTTGCATTTTCATTCTTTTATATTGAAAATACAAAAACATTAGGCATTTTGCATTATCGACATTTTGATCTTTTGAGTCTTTATCATTGATCTTAGTACATGTAAAGAAAGATTGCATATTATTTGGAATTGCAGAACTAAATTGAGAATCACATTTTGAAAAGCATATCATTTATTTGGAATTGAAGTTAGGACTTTGCATTGTATTCATATTCATTTATTTTACTTGACTAGTCATAACATCACTAGTTTCATGACCACACCTTTTTGAGTAAGCAAGGCCACTAAAAGTAATGCTATAATTTATAATTGATTATTAACGATTTTATTTTTCTAGGGTGCACAAACTAGCTTTGGATTTAGAGCCTTCGAATAGGATTTTGTGAGTAAACTTCTCCAAGGCTATTAAATCAACATATGTGTCTCACTAAGGGAGTGGATAAATCCATTGTATAATCGGTAATATCAGGAGGCTCCATTTACACCGGAGTTAAGCACGAGGTCGCACGAGGTTGGTTGAAGGCATATCCCCTTGATACCTTCTTAGCATCAGATATATTTCTGGGGATCTATTCATATATGGGGATCTTGCTAGTACCCTTACCTCTGTGAGAGGCAGTGCTTTCAAGGTTTCAGGCTTTGTTACCCTGCCCATACGGTGGACCTGACTTTCGATTGTTTGCATGTGCATCGGTTATATTGTGGTTGCTTAGTTTCTTGACTCAGGTACCACATAGGTTACTTGCAGGGGTTATTCTGTAGGTACCCTGGGTCAGATAAGGGTCGGAAAACACACATCCTTTATGGAGGATTACCTCTATGGGGGATCTGACCGACTGGTTGTTAGGCCCACGAGGGCCCTTATAATTGATTATGATACCTCCAATATTTAGTAGAGGAGTCTCAGTCCCCTCTTGGGTGAGGCATACCTACTTTAGAGAGGGAGGTCGCTTTCAGCCACTTTATCCCGTTTGTGTGCATATTGGCCTTTTGATTTTATTTTTGTGTGCTCTTTGATTATTAGTTGGCCTTAAGATTTTTATATCGTGCCTTGAGTTGTCATTATCATGGATAGTGGAGTTCCTTTGACTCCCTCATTTACTGCTACCTTCCCCATGATATTTACTCATTTCATGGGAGCAAATCCATCCTCTTTGCATAATGGTATGTAGAATTACGACACTCAGTCATTGCCTTGGGTATCTAATCATTTTCCTCTTGATATGCTAAACATTCATTCACCCTTTCCATCCTCTCCCTTCATGCTTATTTGAATCCTAGTTTTGGATCTGGGGACATGATGGCTTTGCTGTCTGCACCTTCATTTGATAGGAGTCATGTCCCTCAACAAACTCTCATTGTGGGGGGTTGGAATCTCCTCTCTTACGGATCCAATCCTAGCCACACTTTTTTAGGAGATAGTGTTCAAATTGGTGGTTATTCTACTTATTACACCCCATTCGCGTATCCTTCATCCACCATGCCAGTTCCTACGAACACTCTTCCCATGGTGGGTCTCCGTATGTCCTTTGGTATTTCATACAAAGGGAATCCATTTTATGGTACATGCTACCCTCTTCACAGAACCCCTTCACATGGGGGCAACATATATCCTGACTCAACTAATCCTTATCATGCTTTTGTCTCTTCACAAACATCTGCTTTAGTGATGATGCCTGTACAAACTTCTATGGATCAATTCGACGGAGGATACTACCTTTCCATACAAGGACAGGGTGTAGACCGGGACCCTTCCTGGCCTACAATGTCTCAAAACCAGTCTTTCCCAGGACCTTGGTCTCAAATGCCAAAGCTCACCGCCGCCACCAGTCGAGTCACTGCAAGTCATAATGGAATCCCATCACCAACCTCTGCTAGTCATGTTGGGGATCAGTCAAAAACCTCTGCATGCCACGTTGAAGACCAACAACTAGCCACTGTAATTCATGCTTGGGGCACCACTCTAGTGGCCATGAGTCATACTAACATCAGATATCCAATCTCTGCCAGTCACGCTGAGGGAATGTCACCAACCATTGTGAATGGCACTGGGGGAATTCATATAATTGAGAAGCCTAGATGTGTAATACCTAAGCCCAAGTTCCTTTGTAGGATTTTCGAAGGATATCACCTTACTCGGTTGTGTCCTACTACTACTGGGATACCAGAATCATGGTCCTCACCTAGGGGCCCTTCAAGTTCTGTGTCGTCTTTGGTTTCCCAAAACTCTGTTTCTCCTTTAATTGACATGATAGTCATGCAGATGCAATCAACACCTGACCCCACTCCTATTTTTGAGGGTGGTGCATCTCCTAGCCTTGTTGTCATGCATCCTAATCAACCAACGGTTGAATAAGTGGTCGTACTGATGCAATCTACAGTCAATCCAACTCTTCTTGTGGAGGGTGATTCGTCCTTCAACCATGTCATTAACATTTCTAGTACTGTACCTTCTGAACAAGAGAGAGTTTTACTCTCCCTGAGTACTCTCCCTCCAAGTCTTGGAGAGATCCCCTTTTATTGGGAAAGTCTTGTGGGGTATCCAATTCCTCCTCCCATACCTTTTCAGGTAAGATACGTTCTCCGATATATCGTGGAGAAGGTAAACTTTGTTATCACTTTATCCTCCTTGACTTGGAGATATTTAGGTTTTCCCAATCCCGTGTCAGCTATTCGTAAAATAATAACCTTTCACATAAATCTTGCACATGAGCCTTGGCCTCCCCCATGACATGCCACCTAGAAACCCCCCAATGAGTCTGATTTAATCTCTTTTCGACTCGTTTAAACAACAAAAATATTTCTGAGTGAATTTGTCTCTTTCACACTCATTATTTGGATTTGAAAGGTAGTCTATTTGGTGCAAGTTTATCCCTTCTTCAAACCAAGTAGACTAAGATTACGAAAAATGATATTTTTTGGCGTTAAGTTGTAATTGCATCTCATGCCTTTGCTTGCAGTATTGAGCCTATTTTTGGTTCTAACTTTTGCGTTATAAGCCTTTTACCTCAGCAGTTTGCATCATCAACCAAGAAAATCCTTGTTTATATCCTTTGTAGCCTGACACCCTATACCAGGAGGAAATATTCTCTTGAGTGTCCATCTCCCGCATGCACCTCCTTGAATTGAGCATAGGTATGTTCCACTGCTGGAACTAGTTTTTATTACTTGCGACACTCGTTTCCTCCTCTGTATCATAACATTCATTTGACTATGAAAAAACAAAAAAATACGGGTGGGAAGGGAATATTATCTTATATTCGCAGTAGTCGTGTTGCCCTTGAACATAGCACAAAATTTTTGAGTCCACTTGTCATCAAAATTTTAGGTTTAACATGACCTTAGGAAGTTAAGCTCGTTACAAAGAGTTTACTCCCCCAACTAGTTACTCTTCCAGTTCCTATGGAGAGTTTGATTGATGCCTCCTACATCTCAAAGTTTCATCATTGATTCGATGTTTCCAGAGTCGTCCATATGTCTCATGTTCTTGTTCAAAGGATGTCTATAAACCTGTGTCGGCCATTCCTTAGAACTCTTGACTTTGCATGTCAACCATACCCTCAGCATGTCTCAGAATCACATGAAGTTGTAGTCCTATTGTGCACCCTGGTCCTACTTTCCTCATTGGTAGGTAACCTTGAACCCAATAGTCGACATTTCATCATTGGTCACTGACTAGGTGGTTTCCCTTGTGTTCGATGGTAAGACATCTATTCACACATTGGGATTCATGCAATGTCTTGGATGCGATTAGCCCTATTTGTGATTTCCTCGCCTTTGTCAACAATTTTTCTTACTGGCTACTATTCAGAGGGTCTTTTTTGTGTACCACTTGCATCTGGCACACACAAAAGATGCACAGGGTCGTTGGTTCGTGAATATGTTCTTTGTCCGATTTCCTCCAAATCATCAAGCTCTTGCTTTGTACCTTGTGCTGGATGATGAGAGATGCCCTAATGCTCTCCTTTCAATAGGTCTCCTTCCATCGACTTCAACCCATCTATTCTGGAGGTGAGACCTAGAGTCCTATGAGTACCTAGAGGCTTGCAGTCATTAGTGGAAGGTTCTCTCACCATCGACAATTGGGAATACATCAATGTCTCCTGATTGATGGATTCTTCAAGTGTTTGACCTTGACTCCTTTTTTCACACTTGTAAGAATGTACTCGATGCCTTGATACCTACTTTCACTATCGGTAGACTGTCTTGTGTTTGTTAACGGTATACTTCAATGACCGGTAATCAAATGAAGTCTCATTGTGTTTGACCTCAACTGCTTTATTCACATGATGTAGACTTGCACCTTTGGAGGATTGTGTAGAAGACTTGAAGACATTAGTTCATAGTCACAACTTTCCTGAGATGTTGCTACCTTTCATTGGACCAATACCTATGTGAATTCAATGATCATGGGAGATCAAATTGTACTCCATTGTATACAAATATCTTTAGATTGATTTTGAGACTGGTATTACTGGGCCTTGTTCATGACTATGACATCCTTTGGCATGTAGCCACCTTTGTATTACCTATTCCTGGCCGAGGACGATTGTTTGGTATATTTTCACATGGATCTGCATTGTAATTCAAATTGGCACCCATGTGTGCAAATTCAGTATAGATTGTAATGAGCAACTAGTTCTTCTAGCTGGGCCCCCATTACTCCACTTCTGGGTCTTATAATGTATTTTGGCCACCGGGGATACTCCTCTAAGCTCACACATTAGGGGGCATATATTATAGCAAGATTTTCCTCACCCTATGCAAAATTGCACAGAAGGCCTTTTTCCATTTCCCTATGCAGACTTGAAGTCCTTTTTTGCAAATCCCATAGCTAAAAAACATCATTTTCCCACATATATGTGCCCTACCTATTGTACAACATGTGTATGCACATGTTGCACCACTACAACCTGTGTACATCGATATTTGTGCCCCAAATTAAAAAATGGTGTCAGGCTTCCATGTCACATCATGATATCCATGATCCTCGACCTTCCATATACTGGAAACATTATGACTCGACCCTTCAGTTCCACTTGAAGGCTACAAATGGGCCAAATCTGAGCTATGGAAAAAAGGAGAAGAATTCAACTTTGAGAGAAAAGTTACTCTAGAGAAATTATTCACTTCATATTGAGTCTCCATCCCTTTGTCCTTTTAAGTCTGAACACATTGTTCAGCCCCCAAGCTCTTCCCTACATTATTGAGAACCTCATTATCTCTCTCATATGATCTTGCATTTGGTGGAGACCCAGCTGGAAGGGGCTTAGTTTCTCGGTTCCGAACCGTGCCGACACAGAAGTTTGTAATTCATTCACTTATGCTAATTACATTTTAATAGAAATACTCTTTTCTCGTCCAATTAATATCTTGCAAATATATGAATTTTTATTCCATGTGCGTATTTGTTATGAATGTTGATGGATTATGCTATTGAATGTGATAAAATTATATATTATTACCATATGCTTTCATTTATTGGTTGTTGAGGACAAGTTGCATGTGTATTTCTTTGAGTCAAGTTCTCAAAGGTGGAATTCATCCAACATCTGGACAAGGTAGGCCTTTTATCCTGTCTTGCTAGAATATTTGTTTATATAGCATACCTAATATTATAGTTGATTTCTGCAGTCATTTCCATCTGTTGTGGTTTAACCCTAGCTGTAGAGATATTTTCCTCGTAACACCCGACGAGGTCTGAGTATAGAAAGTTGGGTCTCGAACTTGTCTCTCTTGAGGACAATCGCTCTCGCATGCCCAAGAAACCCTCCATCGTGGAAGAAAAGAAAGACAATAGAGCAAAATATTCTATTAATCTGTTGCTTGAGTAAGATCTCATGCGATAGAGGGATGAAATGATGGAGAATTTTTCCCGCATTCTTCAATGCTTGCCGATAAAAACATGCACGTCTTCATCAAGCGACCACTTTGGAGGCACCTCTCCTTTCAATAATTTAATTTTGATATTCCCGTATTTGAAGGATTGATGAAGATGCTCTAGTAAAATGGTTAAATATGCTAGAAGGTTATTCTCTGTTCATAATTTTTCTGATAGGGAAAAGATCACCTTCACACCCCTTAAGGATCTCCCCCATGTCAAACATTGGTGGGAAACTTATTGGGAGCAAAGTTACATAAAGGATTCTGGAATATATGGGGCCAAGACCACTTGGGATTTTTTTGTGGATGTGGTCAACAAACAATATTTCCCTATTGGTAACTATGACGACCAATACATGATATGGACCACATTGCGGCAAGAGAGGGGCCAAATTGTGCTGGATTTCACAAATACTTTCCATAACTTGTGCATCAAGCTGGGTATCTAATAATTTGAGTGACATATGGTTTTGAAATACCACGGGGCTCTGCATAGGTACATCCAAACCCAAATGGATTTTCTGGATATATCATGACTGGGAGATACCTATCGATATGCTGTCAAAATCCAACATAAATTTAGGCACCAGAACAAACAAGATTTTGGGTCTGCAAATCCGCAACAAACAAAGTATGGTAAATACGATCCTAATAACCAGCCTCTAAAAAATTGGTCCAAGCCACAGGAAAAGAAGGGTAATGGAAAGACGAAGAAGGACATTGAAAAGTGGTGCAATTTCCACAAAATCCCCTGGAACAACACTGATGAATGTCATTCAAAACAATCATTGGTGGCTGAGATCAAAGAAAAGGAGCCAAACCCTAATTCAGAATCAAATTCAGAAAATAATGGGAGAAGACAGATCATCGACGCAGACCCCACTACTATTCTCGCGACCACAACAATTCAACCAGAAGAACCAATAGATCCCGAAGAGGGGGAGCACCTTTTTCATTCATAGATGTGAGTGAAGGGGACCCCACTGCATTTTATTGTTGATAATAGAATCCATAAGAACCTCATCTCAACAAAGCTCGTCAAACAATTGGGATTGTCAACAACAACACACCTGCAACCATACAACATTGGGTGGCTTTGCCAGGGACAAGATCTCTGTGTCAGTTAGTAGTGTCGATTGTTATATGACATCCAACCCTTCAAGGATGAGGTATTATGTTATGTTTCCTCACTGGATGTCTGTGATGTTCTTTTGGGCCAACCATATATGTGGAATAACCATGCTATTTATAAGTCTCGGCCCCGTAGTGTCATTGTTACCGTGGGGGGTTATCTCTACAGAATACCAGAGGTAGTTCCGACTGCTATCCCATCAAAATAGTGCCGCAAGTTAATCTATCATACTGCAAAATTTAGCGTCTTCACAATCTGTTCAAAAGGTGAACATAAGGGCACTGCAACCACTTCAGCCTTGGTCCAAGACCTTTCTATCCAACAAAAGAAGATTGCAGAAGAGAAAGAAGATATTAGTTCTTCACCTACAATGATGCCTACACACTTCCCAATCAAGCCAAGACACAACAGATTAGTTGAACAAATTCAACCACTCTGTTGATGGGTCCTAGATCCCTTTAGTTCAACAACATGACCTTTAACTAATAGGTCGATGTTCTTATTTATAATATAAAATTCAACTGAAAATAACGACTATGTGCAGATAAGTAAACAAAATTCGCCACGTGGTGTTCTCTTCTAACAGTTTTTTTTAACATTCAACTCAAGATATCACTTGAAAGGGTGACTTTTCTCATACTCTGACCAATTGATGAACAAATCCTCGCAGGTTTGGGTGTATGGAAATTTGTGCTGTTCCATCGAGGCCACATAAACTTCTCTGATCTCCACTGCATGCACCCGATACTTGACCAGACTAGAACTTAACTGCTGAAGCACAGTCTGAGATATGATCGGATGTTCTAGAAATTGTTGCACCTGTCTTGGCACTGTGTCAGTCACCTTTTCTAGTCTTTCGACCCATGAAGAATCTTGTTTGGCGTGGGATTCGATTATGTCATGCAAGTCGAAAAAGTTGTTGGGTGTGCTGAATTGGGTAGTTTGATATCCTTCATCACCTTGTTGATCTTCGGACCCAATTTCTCTCGGATCCCTCGGTGAAGTTACGGAGCCAATTTTGCTCGATAGTCGAAGGGATCTTTTCTTTAAAGCTCGCTAAGCCAGGTTGTTTGAAACTTACGTGGTCTCTACAACCCTTTGAATTACCTGCACCGTCTATATTAGCGCTGTCATTTTCCTTCAGTTAGGGTGGTTTACATCCATGAGCCATAGCATGAAATAATAGGTACAAAAAACATGAGAGTTAATGTCACGCTAGTGGCTAGTTGGCCATTGGGGCCAAGAAAGGACGTCAGAGCCGAACATGTGCCAAAAGTATGAGTTAATTCCAAAAGAGTCGAATACTATCATAACGGAAGTCGTTAAACGCTTCAGGTCGAGGCAAGTTGCTCAAATAAGAGTCACATCAGTAAGTGCATCAACCATCATCAACTCATTATGGAGGTTGGGAAATTTAAAAAAGAAATCGAGGTGATCGTACCACACATCCTCTGCAACTTCTATCGGCTGCATCTCACATGCCCTGGATCATACCCGTCGTGCGGATGTGGCAAAAAAATTCTTTAAAACATCTCATCGCAAGGTAATCAATGTTCCCTGACATGTTTCGACTCACTACCCGCTCCGTTATAAATTCTAGATGTTCAGAATGTGTTCTACTTACCAGCCGAGATATGCACTGACTTGTCTTGTGAGCCCATCTCGATCAAATTATTCACTTTGGGCCTTTGTAAAGTCACCCACGCATAAGGTAGAAACACTGTCACACCATGGGAACTCCTCAAAACTCAATACTGGGCCTGCGAGGTAGTTGAAGTGCCAGGCCCGAGCCCCAAAATTCCTGGGACTCATTCTTATTGCAGTAGGTATCCTAGAGGCTTCAAAGGGAGATTCCTACCTTTGCGCGGAAATGATGGTATCACCTTGTGCGGAGGCCGAAGTGGAAGAAGTTACACTAGAAGGACTCAGGTTGGAATAAGTTACGCTGGAAGGACTCAGGTTGGAAGGCACACTTCCTCAACAGCAGATACCGCGGAGGCGAGGAAGGCCCAGGAAGAATAAGGAAGTCGGGGAAAACCAAATCTCGATTGAGTCATGCACACGATCAACTGCCGAGGAGTTCCTAAGGCGCGCTATTCATCTCTATCTAGTCGAAACCGCAAGTTGGGGAAGCAGAAGCAGAATGAGGAGGACAAAAGCCTCAGGTTCTATCGTCCGAGAACCTAGTTAGCAACTGGAGTAGGCACAACTCGCCATAGCTGAACTCTACCAGGAAAATAGAGAACTATGAAGGTAGTTGGCGGAAAATACCCTTGAGGTGTTAGAACCACAAGGTCATAAAGGGAACAAAACCTGGCTCAAGAGGCAACTTCGGGAGGTGCAATATATGATTGTGCATTTGCACGAAGTGCAAAGAGTGTCGAAAGAATAAAAAATGAAAACACCTCAGGGAGAGAAAAACAGTTGGGAAGAAAGTCTGCTTGCAAAAGAGGCATGATCAACGAACTCTGTTTTGTATTCTCAGACGCGATGCAAACTTTTGATAATTTTCCCTTTTTTGTGTGGAGATTTTCATGTTCTTAATGGAACTGGGTTGGCTGGCCAAAAGGTGTAGACAATGTCTACTGTATGTAACATGAGCTCGACGACAATCTAATATAAAAAAGGGATTCTGGTTATAGCAGTTGAATGCATCGTTTCTTCTCTTTGCGTGTGTATCTACTGGGTTCTTTGTCCAATTTTCTTGTAAGTTACCCCAATTTTATACTTAGTGTTGCTCCGAGTTGCTTTGCATTCTTCGTTGATATCCTTTTGCAAAAAAAAAAAACCTCCAACGCCGATCGATTTCATTGTACGATGTTGAGGTGGCATCATTGAATAGGGACACATGGTACTAAAGACCAGGAATGCATCTCACAGGTACTGGTCAAACTCGGGACTTTGTTTAAGTTGAGCGCTCTAAGCTTGACTTGGGACTGCCGATGTCGAAAAAGGTATTGGGGATCGAATTTCATGAATAAACATATCACATAGTTTCCTTGTGGATTATCGTCCTTGAAAAACCCCTGATACCGAAAACGTTTAGGAAGTCGACGATTGGCGATATCATTTATTTCTTCATTAGCACTTAGTCCTTTAGCCTTTTGCCAATGCCGAAGGGGTTGGTCATCGGTGATATCCTTGGTGAAGCTCGTCATGAAAGAAAACTCTCGTCTACCGACGCCGACGAAGATCGTCGCTCGACTACCTTGGTTCTCTTGAGAGATTTCCTTTCATGCTTAATCCTTTCCGATGCCGAATTTCTTAAGTGCGTCGGGGAAAAGTCTTGACTGTCGATTCTTTAATTAATTGCTAGTCTTTTTAAGTTATGGGTTTTCGCATGCTCAAACAAACTTTGAGAGACTTAAATGAGAAAATAGTATGAAAAGGCATCATTTTCCATACTGAAGTCCAATTAGACAGTGCAAAAAGATCAAGTGGCATCCCAAAATTAAAATTTGACATAGACTTTTTAGGGTGTGTTGAGTGCTCAACAAATGGAGATTTACTAGGTGAAAGCAGAATCTCTATTCCTCCTTCAGGCTCGACTGATATGAAAGCTGGTGGAGAACTTAAATCGTTTTAAATAAGAGCCACTTTTACCCTTGCATTTGAAATTCTCTGGTTGATGCTTCCAGGTCTGCCTGTGGGGTTTTCCACCTTTATTCCTCCTTCATTTCCTGTAACCCTGACTCATGCCCCTTTTTGACAAAAATCTAGTAAAGTATTCACTGGCATGAAGCCTTTAGTTACCTTTAATCAGTTGCTACGGTGTTTCTCCGCTGCTAGAGAGCATCCATAGATCCGACGGAGTCACCCTGACATCACAGACCTTGCTCCACTGCCAGCGAGTGTCCATATCCCTAGCGGAGATATTTGCATACCCTCTCTCACTGTTCACTCATTTGATGAAGTCAATTTCATTTTGGCATAATACCCTAAGCGAGTGAGAGAGGATGACGTCTGTTTAATGTGCAAAGTGAGATGGTTAAGGTGAATCCTTTGCTAGCTTCATCTTCGGTGTTCATGTAGTCCTTTTCAACTTTCCAACTTTCCCTTAAGGTTTCACTAGACCATTGGTCAGACCTTTCTGCATTTTTCCAAAGTTGTTCATTTGCGTGGGTTAGATAGAGGACTCCTCAAAGCAGTCGCAGGTTCTCGACGCTTCTTGTGTTGTATGTGAGAAATGAGTTAGAGACAGAGTTCGATATGTCGCATGATTTGAGGTCAACCATTGTCTTGCTAAACACAACCTTCAAAAGTGCGGAAATCAAAGCAACAAAAGAAAATAAAATATAAAAGGTAATTCACAATCAACCTAGCTGAAACAAAACTCATGAAATACGCACTCAAAACATAAAACTCAATTTTATTTATTTATTTATTTTTATATTTTAATGGAAATATTGTTTAAGGGCTTGGTCGTTTACTCGGAGGGCATCAGATTCCCCCCTCAGATTCTGTAATCGATAAGTACCTGCCCCAATATTCTTAGCCACTTGGAAAGGTCCAAGCCACAGATTCTGAAACTTAGAATGCTTCCCTTTTGGCTCGTTTTCTCTGTACCATTTTAGTACCAAGTCCCCTACTTTAAAATTATTCTCTTTAGCCTTATGCTTATCAAACCATCTTTTAACGATCTGCTGGTGGGCCATGAACTTTGATTTAGCCTTTTCCCTTTCTTCCTCTAGCATGAGCAGAGTGTCAATTGTTTGTTGTATGATTGATGAAGGCTGTCCTCCAAAATCTTGGGCCAGTTGAAGAGATGGAAGATAAAGCCCATTCGGGAGAATGGCTTCTTGATCGTACACTAGGAAGTATGGGGAATTTCCTATAGCTTCCTTGGGTGTGACTCTATCTTCCCATAAAGTGCTATGGAGTATATTATGCCAATTTCTTTGGTTGTCCACAACCGTCTTCTTTAATATTCTCACTAGGTTATTATTGGTTGATTCTGCCACCCCGTTTCCCTGTGGATAATAATTTGTAGAGTACCTAATTATGATTCCTTTGTCTAGAGAAAACTTTGTCAATAGGGTGAAAGAAAAATAAGCATCATTATCAAAAACCAGGACAGAAGGGACACCAAACCTTGTGATTAGCTGTTGTTCTATGAATTGGATCACCACCTTCTCGTTTACATGAGCTCAAGGGATGGCCTCTGCCCATTCCGTGAAATAATCATTGGCAGTAAGTATATACTTATACTATTTTGAAGAGCTTGGTGTGATATATCCTATGATATATAACTCCCATTGCTCAAAAGGACTAGAAATAGTCACTGGTTGGAGTGGGACTGCTGCTCTCTTCTCTCTCCTAGTGCTTATTTGACAGGTTTTGTAGTTTCTAGCGTAAGTGTGAGCGTCCTTAAACAAAGTGGGCCAATAATGTAACAACCCTGCTTAAATAGATGTATATGATTATTAATTATAATTAAATTGATAATCTAACTGTCCTAAAAGACGATCTAAACAAAAATTATTTCTTAAAATAACATTAACTAATTATTTATTAGTAATTTGTTATTCATGATTGTCAATGATTAATTTAAGTATTAATTAACTCATTAATTAATAAGGTAAATAAATAAAAGGAGGATAATAAAATATATTATTAAATTAAGTTACGTACCCGAAAATGTATGACATATTAACTACAAGGGATAAGATATTAAATAAAGGGGATAAGGGGCATTAACGGGAAAGGATAAGAAGGTAATAAATGAGTTAGGTAGGGAGTAAATGAGGGGGGGAGTCGGTGAAGGAGGAATATGGAGGGAAAGGAGGTTGAGGGGAGGTCATTCTATGGGAGGTTGGGGGATGGATTTTGGGAGCTCTGGATTTGCAGAGAGAAGTGAAATTATGGAGTAGGATTGTATCAGTGCACCGAGGTTGCTGGAGGTTTTGGGGACGGGGGCCAGGATATCCTTATGATATCCTGGAGCTAGGGAGTTACCTAGTTGGCAGGGAGGAACTAGGTTTTGGGCAGTGTTTTGCAGAAGCGGTCAAGGAGGCAAGCGACGGACGAACGAAAGATTATTAGCATCAGGTTCAGGTATTATTTCAAATTATGCATTGATTTGATCTCTTATAAAATTTTATTATAATTGATAAATTTGTAGACGAATGTGCTAAATTGTAGAAATTTCTTGAATTTTACTGTTATGTTGTAAATTAAATGGTTGTTTATTTAATTCGGCCCCTACACTTGGTATCAGAGCATCTTAGTTTAAAATCTGGGCCTATGGGCCAAGTTACCAACTCCAAGCTCAAATTCCCCTCTGCTTAACTGCAAACAAAACACAGAAATTTTAATAAAAATAAATAAAAATAAATGCAATACTAATTTTAACACAAATTTTAACTACTAGGGTTGTTACAGAAATATTTGGGTATCATAACAAAATCTTTATGACATATAGTTGCTGAAAACTACGATCAACCCTAAACCTACCCCTACATTATGCATGCAAAAAAAATTTAGGGCAAGATTTATGTGTTTCCCTAAAAGTGCAGGAATTCCTTGTTGCTAAAAAGGAACAGAGTAGCAAAAAAAAACCTTGCATGTAAATTGTTCGTTTTGTCTACTTCAAACCCTAATTCGACCCTCGTAAAAAATTAGCATGTGAGATAACTTTATAAGCTGATTTAGCCATTTTTGCATGATAGATGAAACCCTAATTCGCCTTGGATTTCATAATTGGTAATTTACCTAAACCTACCAAGCAAATAAGGCCTTAAAACTAATTTCTTTAGCTAAATATTGTCAGACAGAAAATTTAATGGACTACTTTTGTTCCAATTAGTAACTTGGTTATTCTAATCAATATTAAATCCTATGTCAGCAACTTATACATGCATGAAAACTAATCTGGAATGACTTTTCTCAGCCAAATTTGGCATATCCTTAAAGGGGAAGTTTGCTGGAAAGCTTCTCTTTATGGTAATAGAAAGTCACATGTGTGGCTGCTATACTGGATATCTTATGCAGTTTGAATGAAGGCACATCAAGTACTGATGATGAGTTGGATGTTGGAGGTGAATTAAACAACTTCATGACACCTAATCAATGCAGGCCCGTAGGATGTTTTTATGCAGCGAATTATCAAGAAGGAATGGGCAGTTTACTATGGTGGAATTTAATGAATACCAGCTACAACAAATAATATTTGGAGGTTCCTAAAATAAGAAAAAGTTACCAAATCCATATGTTTAGCATCTCCACGCAGTCAAGGATAGCAAATAAGTGCTGTAGAGTAGATTTGATAGAAATTAGAAAGGTTAGAAAAGGGAAAATATAATTAATAATAAAATTCAGCAGACTTCAATTTCACCAAAAAAAAAAAAGGTAGATACAGCCAGTACAAAAAAAACTGCAACAATTAGTAATTAGAAAACAATTTTTCCTATTCCCGAGCTTAATCTATACTTCCTCAGTCAACATCCTCGATCTTTTCGAAATTCCCTAATAACCATAACATCACGAAGGAAATGGAAATAACACTTAAACAATTTACACCTTGGCTATTACTTGGCCTGACTTGAAATACTTTTAATTTTTTTTTTTTTTCAAGTTGTCCATATGCATCTTGCTTACCTGCTTGTCTCGAAGAGTTATTCAACTTTTTCATTGTTTCAAATGGTATTTTCACTCTTCTAGTAATTACCTCCAGATAATACTTCAGTGCTTCTGATGCTCTTCCTAGGTCACAAAATCCATCAATTAATATAGCAACACAATCTGATTTGGGGAAAATGGCCTTCTGTATCATGCGTTTCCACATCATTACAGCCACATCACCTCCGTTCAGGAGCATATGATCAAAATGCCATACACCATGCCCTTGGCCTATCCTTCTCAACTAAGACACATATTCTGATACTTTCTTGATAGCTTGAACCTGATCAGTGAGAAAGTTGCCCTTGATGAAATCCGTCATCTGACCATCGTTAGCCTCTTGGGCTACAGTGTGCAAGTTCAGAAGCTTTTGATTTGTGAGTTTCTCCAAAGACAAGGCCAACTCCATGGCATAAAGGGATTTACCCTTTTGAGAGTTTTCAAACTCCATGATGGTAGGCATCAAAATGGATTGTAGTTTAACTTTACCACCTCTGACGTTCTGATATTTCATGAGCATTTCTGCATGTCCCCGCTCCTCGTCATTGGCATCCCTGAAGTACTTTGCAAAGCCCGGCAGAGCCACGTTGTCCCTATCAAAGTAGGCAAAGAGAGCATGATAAATATATGAAACGTTGTAATCCATGTTGATTTGCTCATTCAGTGCTCCTTCACAACTATCTGAGAACTTCTGTCTGGCCAACGACTGAGAGAATGATTGAGAAACTTGCACAAGCTCGTTCTGGACTTTAGAAAAAGGCTTAAATATAACTCCAGTGAGAGCACTTGTTGTCTTCACTTCAGTTCTTGCAGCTCGAACGATATGAACATAATGCTTGGCTCCTCTCTTAGTCTTCATGTAGGTTGCAACAAGACCAACGCTGGATTTGTCTGATGAAATACCTTTCTTGAAACCATTGTGCTGCTGCTACTTCCATGGAGAAGACGCATCAGTAGCGGAAGAAATAATGATTCTGGACATCCAGCTGGAGAATGCGATATGATGGAGTCTGAATTGAAGATGCCAGTTGATAACCTGGCATCTAATAACCAACTATTGGGAGCAACTAAATATGAAATTAGTTCAGAAAAGCTAACTGTTGAGAATGCACCTGTTGTTGAAAAAAAAAACGTTCAGAAATTACAAATGTGGAAAACTCTGGTGCACTGCGAATGTCAATCCCATTCCCTTACCAGAAGCTCAACAACGTTAATGGCGGGCATTACCAACACCAGCGCCAAGAGCAGAGCAAAGAGACGAGAGGCAGAAGTGAGGCAACGTTAGGATTAAGGAACAAATTAGGTGTTTGATATTGAGAGTCGGAGGCCGGGCACGTGGGCCTCATGCCAGAAGCCCGACCTTAAGGGCTGCCAGCGAATGCCACAGATATTTTTTTTATATATAAAAATGTTTGGTTTTAATAAGTTGTTTAAAAGTATTAATACACCTTTTTAATAATTAAATTATCATTTTTTTTATATATATTAATTTTTAGTTGTAATAATTTATTTAAAAGTAATAATACACTTGCATAAATTTTTTAAATTTATATATATATATATATAATTATGAGTTTTTATTTAAATAATTTAATAAAATAGGGCTAAGTATAAATTTAAGTGGAGTTCGTGAGATTTGAACCCTGAACCTCCACCGCAATGAAAAGTCTTTACAAAATCCACCCTACCAACGCACCACACGATGTGGATTTTACAAATAATTTCACTTATAAATACTTTAATTGTCATACCCAAGAGCTCCCACCAAGCAAAGTGTCTTAAGAAGAACACTAACGCCAAAAGGTACATAGCACTGGTGAACACCAAAATGGGGCTGGCAGTTGGGGATAATTGTTTAGATGCCACGGTTTAATCCTATTTAATTATTAAACATGGTAATTATATAACCTTACAACATTTTTTTAATGTGATTAGGTAAATGTTAAAAAAAAAAAAGAAAAAAAAGTAAACATTCTAATGGATGCCCTGATAAATGCAAGAAAGTTATGAACAATAAATCTAACCCATTGATTTTTGGAGGATGACTAAGAATATGCCAGCATCTTCAATGCATAGCCATCAGATCAGGGTTTAAGGTTAATTAAGATTAAAATATCATTAATTGTGCCCATTGTCAATAGGTGTACGCATATCGGCGTAAATTAATAAACATAAGGTCAGAAGTCACTTTAATCAATTTGTATGCGAAAAGTTAAAAAGGCTTAGACTAGGACAAGCGGGAAGGAGGTGGCATATGCACTAGGAGCGTAAGCATAGGAAGTGGCGAGTGAGGTGCAAGGCTAACGTAGCTACAGGGAAAGGGAACCAATAGTTCTTTCATAGGGCCGAAGAAATCAAGCTTAGATGCTTAATCCTAACCCTAACCTAGCCAATCCCCTAATGGAGTAATGTTTGTTTACAGACAAGTAAAGAAAACTTATGCCTAACCCTATTTCTAGTTTGAGTAGCACCAATTTGAAACATCCTGGAACTCACCCTGACAACTTTGGTTGATGCAGGTCAAAGCATACAGGATGGGCAGGATTCGAGGGAATTGAGGCAGGGGAGCGTCGTCGCAAGCACCGCCAACACCACCAGTTCCACCACTGCCATCGCCCGAACTAGCCCTCATACTGCGCTCGTTGGAAGCCATCAACGAGACTTTAAAGGGGTGACAACCGACAGGGACTGAAGTGGAACCCCCACCGTCTGGAACGGGTAATCCAGAAGCGTTAAGGGATTCAGGGGGAGGACCTCCACCTGAAGACATCACGTGGGAATTGCAGAAGATCAAACTTCTGGAGTTTGTCGGGGGTCGCGCCAGTGAACGCACGGAAGCATGGTTGGAAGGCATGACAAGGTGTTTTTCCCTAAGGGACTATGCGTCCAAATCTAAGGCAAAGATTGCCATTTTTCAGTTAAGAGACAACACCTTGAACTGGTGGGGCAACCTGGAAAGACAACTGCACCTTACCCCAGACATAGTATCTTGGGAACTTTTTGAGGAGAGGTTCCGAAGGAAATATCTACCAGCATACTACGAGGAACAACAGGTAGGGTCATTTCATGCCTTAGTACAGGGAAACATAACTGTAGAAGAATATGAGATCAGGTTTATGGAACTGGTCAAATATGTGTCGTATATGGATAACGACCAACGACAGGCATAGCGCTTCATCTATGGATTGAACCCTAAGATAAGAGCTATGGTGCGGATGTGGAAACTGTCTTCAGTAGCAGAGGCGGTGGAAAATGTGCGTTACGCAGAAGAACACATGAACTTAATCGGGGGTACAAGAATGACATTTCCGCATCGCCCGAGATTCGTAGGGAAGGCCCCGAGGACATTTCCTAGGGGAGGGGGCTCAACGCCACTGCATATGGTAACATAGTCGCGCCAAGGACAGTAGCTGCAGGGATTTCAATGGTAGTGAGTGCAGCATCTCGTACATCACCAGCAACGCAGATAGGTCCACGACCATCTCAAGGAACAACGAGTAGGGGCAGGAGTTCCAGGGGAAGGAACTCATTTCAGAGACAGTCACATAACAACGCACAGGTTCAATCTCGTGTTACCTATTGGAGGTACGAAGGACCCCATTACTAGCGTGACTACCCAGAGTTACAATCAGGGTTCGTACATAGAGAAGGAAAGGCACTGATGGGGAGAGCAAGTAGCAGCCACCAGATTTACGTAGCGGTTAATAATCACCAGGCAGAACATCAATCCATGGTGGTGGAGTCATCAGGTACGCTAAATCATATCAATGTTAAGATTTTGTTTGATTCTGGTGTGACAGATAGTTTCATTTCACCATCTGCATTAGAAAAGAGTGGGTTGGCAGCCTACGAGCACGATGACTTTAAACAAGTCGAGATGGCTTCGGGGGAAAAACAAGCGGTAGGACCTAGTGTTGATAATTATATAGTATACCTGGGAGTGTGTACTACCAGGTTGAAGGTATACGTCACTGCTCTCGGGGCATATGACCTAATAATTGGAATGGATTGGTTAGCAGCTCATTGAGCTCTGGTAGATTGTTTCGCAAAGAGGGTGCTTTGTGTCGATGATGAAGGAAGACCAGTAGAGATCCAGGGTGTACAGAGAAAAGTGTTGTTATGCTTTATATCAACTATGAAGGTTAAGCGATGCTTGAGACAAGGGTGTCAACTTTATGTAGTGGAAGCAGTGAATGAAAGGAAGGGACCCTCATTGGATTAGTACTCGGTATTGTCAGAATTTCAGGATGTTTTTTCGAATGAGTTACCAGGGTTACCTCTTGAGAGAGAGCTTGATTTTACCATTGAGCTAAAACCTGGTGCAGAACCAATATCCAAGACTCCATATCGGATGACAACGCCGGAACTTTGTGAATTGAAAATGCAGTTGAAAGGGCTAATAAGGCCTAGTGTCTCACCTTGGGGCGCACCAGTAATTTTTGTAAAGAAGAAGGATGGATCCTTACGACTGTGTATAGACTACAGGGACTTGAACCGTGCTACAGTAAAAAATAGGTACCTGATGCCACGGATAGATGACCTCTTCGATCAAATGAAAGGGGAAGCGATATTCTCAAAGATTGATTTGTGATCAGGGTATCATCAGTTAAGGATTAAGGAAGGTGATATCCCAAAAACTGCCTTTTGAACTCGGTTTGGACATTACGAGTTTGTTGTAGTACCCTTCGGATTGACCAATGCGCCAACAGTATTCATGAGCCTCATGAACGGCGTATTCCGGAAGTACTTAGACCATTTTGTACAAGTCTTTTTAGATGATATTCTCATCTATTCCAAAAATGAAAGAGAACACGAGGAACACTTGCGAATAGTGTTTCCCTGCCTTAGAGAGAACAAATTGTATGGGAAGATGTCGAAGTGTTCCTTCTTCCAGAAAGAGATACATTATTTGGGTCATCTCATTTCCGGCGAAGGAATCTCTATGGACCCAGAAAAGGTAAAGGCCATTATGGAGTGACCAGTGCCGAAAAATGCCCATGAGGTTAGGAGCTTCATGGGGCTAGCAAGTTATTACCGGAGATTTGTGGAAGGATTCTCAAAAATAGCGAAACCCATCACCACTTTGGAACACAAGGGGGTCAGGTATGAATGGACAGAAGAATGTGATAGTGCATTCATTGAGCTTAAGAGGTTACTAACTAGTGCGCCAATTCTACGAGTGCCAGATATGGAAAAGGACTTCACGGTCTGCACGGATGCCTTGAAGCAAGGGTTGGGGGCCATGCTAATGTGGGATGGAGGAGTGATAGCTTATGCATCAAGAAAGTTGAAGAAGCACGAAGAGTTATATGTGACTCATGATTTAGAGTTGGTAGCTGTAATGCTAGCTCTGAAACTTTGGAGGCACTATCTTGTTGGGAGAAACTTTGAGCTCAAAACAGACCATCAAAGTTCAAAACATCTCTTCACTCAAAGAGATCTGAATGCTAGGCAAAGGCGATGGAGTGAGTTTATGAGTGAGTATGATTTTGGTATTTCATACATCAAGGGAAAGGAAAATATGGTTGCAGATGCCTTGAGTAGGAGACCACATATCTTCTCCTTGGTAACCTTAAAGGTCAATTTGAAGGAACATGTGTTGACACAACTCCTAGAAGACAGTTGGTATTTAAAGGTTACTTAAAACCTCCAGAGTGGGAGGCAGTTAGATCCAAAATATGAAGGATATAGTCTGGAAATAGATGGACTGTTAAGATATCGAGGAAGGATGTACATTCCAGAGAATGGGGATATTCGAAGCATCATACTGAAGGAAGCCCATAGATCACTTTATTGTGCGCATCCGGGAGTGAAGATGATGTACGCAGATATGAATAAGCTCTTATTTTGGGTAGGCATGAAGCGCGATGTAGTCCATTTCATCGCCAAATGCCTAGAGTGTCAACAGGTGAAAGCCGACCACCATCACCCGACAGGCCTCCTACAACCACATGATGTTCCTATGTCCAAATGGGAAGTCATCTCTATGGATTTTGTTGTGGGGTTGCC
>ML791834.1:134838-151566 GCA_009831015.1 Picea engelmannii
TATAATTAAATTAATAATCTAACTGTCCTAAAAGATGAGCTAAACAAAAATTATTTCTTAAAATAACATTAACTAATTATTTATTAGTAATTTGTTATTCATGATTGTCAATGATTAATTTAAGTATTAATTAACTCATTAATCAATAAGGTAAATAAATAAAAGGAGGATAATAAAGTATATTATTAAATTAAGTTACGTACCCGAAAATGGATGGCATATTAACTACAAAGGATAAGATATTAAATAAAGGGGATACGGGGCATTAATGGGAAAGGATAAGAAGGTAATAAATGAGTTAGGTAGGGAGTAAATGAGGGGGGGAGTTGGTGAAGGAGGAATATGGAGGGAAAGGAGGTTGAGGGGAGGTCATTCTACGGGAGGTTGGGGGATGGATTTTGGGAGCTCTGGATTTGCAGAGAGAAGTGAAATTATGGAGTAGGATTGTATCAGTGCATCGGGGTTGCTGGAGGTTTTGGGCACGGGGGCCAGGATATCGTTATGATATCCTAGAGCTAGGGAGTTACCTAGTTGGGAGGGAGGAACTAGGTTTTGGGCAGTGTTTTGCAGAAGCGGTCAAGGAGGCAAGCGGCGGACGAATGAAGGATTATTAGCATCAGGTTCAGGTATTATTTCAAATTATGCATTGATTTGATCTCTTATAAAATTTTATTATAATTGATAAATTTGTAGGCGAATGTGCTAAATTGTAGAAATTTCTTGAATTTTACTGTTATGTTGTAAATTAAATGGTTGTTTATTTAATTTGGCCCCTACAAATAATAACTAGCTCTTAGTATCTTATGAGTGGTGGTGTTTCCTGCAAAATGTCCACTGGTAGGGCCATCATGGAGCTCCTTCAGAGCTTTGTCTGCATCTTCACATTCGAGACATATTAATAGTACCCCATCATAATTAATCTGGAAGAGTACTGAATTTATGAGGTGATGTTGTGAAGATTTTAACCTGAGAGCTCTCCTTTCCCTAGGGTTGAGATTTTCTAGATAAGTGCCATGGTGTAGGAGGTAAGTTAGCTTCCCGTACCAAGACTCTTGTCCTGGGGAGATGTATGAAACTTTGCCACTCCATAATTCCATTTCATTCTCCCACCCAGAATGTTCATTTACTTGGTCCTGGGCTTTGGCTGCGAGTTTGCATAGCCCTTACCTTTTAACTACTTTGGCAGGTTTTATATCTAGATCGAATTCTTGAACTACTGCCATCTAGTTCCCTCTTCTTTCCCCCATCTCCTACTGAGTGAATAGGGATCAGACCGCAGGGTGAGACACGATTACTTTGGTGTGGTTCTTGAGGATGTAAGACCTGAAGTGTTTCACTTCTTTATAAACCGCATAATCCTGTTTATCTATGGCAGGATAATTTAGTTCAACTCCTTGGGGGTTAGTGCTCATGAACGACACTGGGGCCTCGTTGTTGTCATCATCCTTCTGAGTCAATACCACAGCTAACGATTGGTCGGAGGTGAAAGTATAGAGGAAGAAATCTCTATTAAAATCGGGACTTCGTAACACAGTGGGCTTGAGATATAACGGTTTTGATGTTGCTGAAAGCATCCTTTCGTTCATCATCCCACTTGAATTCAACATCTTTACGAATCATCTTTTGTAAGGGTTTGATAGTTTCCGCGAAATCAGGAGTGAATTTCTTTACGAAATTGATTTGTCCGAAAAATGATTGCATAACTTTCTTGTTGTGAGGCAAAGAGAGTTGAGCTATGGCCTTAATCCTTTCTGGGTCTATGCAAATGCCTGATTGAGATATGATGTGGCCCAACAACTTACCTTCCTCGATGCAAACATAGTTTTCTTAGGATTTAAGGATATACCGTATTTCCTACACCTTTCAAAAATCCGAGTTAAGTGTTGGATGTGCTCTTCTCTGTTCTTTGAATACACAGTTACGTCGTCCAGATACACGACCACACAGTTGTTGATTAGTCCCTAAAATGCTATCTCCATGGCCTTTTGGAAGGTCTCCCCTGCGTTTATTAACCCAAAAGGCATGCGTTTATAAGCGAAGGTTCCCCACTTGGTTCAAAAGGTAGTTTTCAAATGATCTTCCTCTGAAACCAGGACTTGGTTGTAACCTGAGAAACCATCCAGTAGAGAGAAAATATCAGAGCCAGACATGGTTTGCAGGAGTTTCTCCATTGGCAGGACTGGGTAATTGTCCTTTTCTAAATCTCTATTGAGGTTCCTAAAATCTACGCATAAGCGGATTTCTCCAGACTTCTTCCTCACAGGGACCATATTTGCTACCCAAGCGGAATGCCTAACCTGGAAGATGATTTTGACATCTAAAAATTTCTTCAATTCCTGATACATGAGAGGTTCTAGGGATGGTTGATACTTTCAGAGCTTCTGTTGGAAGGGTTTCACTTCAAGTTTTAATAGGATAGTGTGTTGAATGGTGCAGGTATCATAAGTTTTCAGATCTTGATGGAACCATGCAAAGACATATTGATATTATCTGAACAATTTGAGATAAGCATTCCTTTCCTTCTTAGATATAGTCGTGCCAAGATTTATATTCTTTGGGTTTTCTGGGGTTCTAAGATTTATAGTTTCATGCAGGGGACATGAACTACCGATCTTTTCATTTTTAGGACCCTTAAATTGTTCCTTCAGGTCAAAAAGATTTTCCAAATTGGCTATCCCTTTTGGGATTGTGTGAGACTTCAATTTGTCAATAGGTTGACCTATTCCTAAAATACTTCATCATCAATAACTAGGTCTTTGAAATTATCTTGGTTAGTCAAAATTTTTATGATCTGTTCATCTTCTTCAAATACTTTCCAATTAGAAATGTTGTTAGGCACCGATGGTTTGTAGAGTAGCTCCACAGTGAACCGGGAGGCTTCATAATCTTCTAATGGTGACAACCTTGAAGCAGATATGGCCAGGGAATCAACAAGGATATTCTTTGCTCTAGGGATCGCTATGATGTTGAAAGCTTCAAAATGCTCTATTAACCTATGCACTTCATGTTGATAATTCTTTAGGTGCGGGGAAATACAATGTATAATATTCCTTACTTGTCTAACGATAATCTCTGATTCTTTGAAAACCTTCAATTCTTTGACATTTAAGTCTATGGATTTATTTAACCCTTTTACTCAAGCTTCATACTTAGCGGTGTTATTTGTGCATTCGAATTCTAGTCTACAGGACATGAAATGCCATTTACGTTTTGGATCAATGAGGATGCACCTTGCCCCTGATCCTTCCTGTGATTTAGATCCATCAAAATATATGGTCCAAATTTGTGAACGTAGGTTATCCAATCCTTCTTTTTTATTACCTTCTTGCCCTCCTATCTTTTGTCCGGTGATTTCTAGCACATGTTCTTGACATAAGAGGGTTTCCTTTGTTGGTATTGGTGATTTCCCTTGAAAAACCATTTTGGAGTTTTGAGTGATAGGGACATCAGATGGAAGAGGGGAGAAGTTCCTGAAATATGAATCACAGGAATAATTGCCTAGCATAGGGAAATTTTTCGATGAGGGTTCGTTTAGGTTTTCTAGATGAATGACCCTATATTTCAGATATCTCTCCCTATTGATTCTAATCATATTCTTGTATCCCTTCAATGGTAGCCACATGTGTGCCCATTCTGTACTAAAGTATCCGTTTAACTTCTTAGGCCAATATTGGTTTAATAACAATCCATAAGCTTATGGAATATCTACTACAATGATGTCAATCACTTGAAGAAACTTAGTATGTGTCGCTATCCTGATCATTACATCTCTGAGTTCCCCCATGAATTTGACCTGGGTTATTTCTAGTTGTATTACATGTTTATCATTTTTGAGAGGGTCTGCATTTAGTTTTTTATAGATAGACAATAGCATAACGTTAGAGGATTCTCCTGAATCGACCAAACAATTGTGGAGGTTCCTGTTGAAAACTTCAAACGTTAAAATGAACGGTGGGACAAAGGGTTTTCCCTTCTTATCTTTCGAGCAAGTATTCATAGTTGGTTTATTTACTAGATATGTGGAAGTTAGATTTCTTTCCTGATCATTGCTTGTTGTAGGGTTTTCTACTGATTTCAAAGCTTGTAGCAGAAAGTATTTTTGATGAGGGATTCTACATATTTCCATAACTGATATATTAGCCTTCAACTTCTTTAGATATTCAACTATGTTGTACTCCCGTTTGGGCGATTCTTGGGTATGGATGCTAATAGGGTTCTTACGGGGAGCGAAAGGTGATTTCGGGTGATCGGGAGTTGACCTTTCCCCTGACATTTGAGTGATAGTAGGATTATTTGAGACAGGAGGACCTTTACTTCTCTTTTGCACAACCGAGACCTATGCAGGTGGTTCTTGAAACTCGAATAGGTTTTTAGAAGGCATGATCAGGTCAGGATCCCATATCAGCATGGCTATACCTTCTGGTGGATCAATATCTTCCTGGTCAGTAACATTCATAACTGAACTTCTTGGTTGTTTGGTCAGGGAGACTTCATCTAGAAACCGACTGGCCATCAAATTCATGACATGCACCCATTGAGGGAAGTCTCTCTCGGAGTGGTTTTCCCGGTGATAAGTACAAAAAGAATCGGATGCTACATTCCCTAGATTGATATTTAAGTTAGATGGGGGAGGTTTAATTGCTTTGAATGGTGGGTTCCTTTTAAAATTATAGGGCCTTTGGCCTTGGTTTCCTTCCCCTGCGTTTCTCTTCATGTCTATGATCTCGTTTGATAATTTCTTAACCATGCATTGTAGATCTTCTATGTCTCCATTACCCTTGTCGGGAGTCTGTTCTGCTTGTTTCCCTGGGGGTCTAGTCAACAAGAGTCCTCTCCTGGGAGGAGGTTGAACTTCTTTCTTAACTAAAGATACCTGGCCTTCTTTACACCCTTTCATATGGAATTCTATCATTTTGGCTTCTTCAAAATTCTCAGCTAAGGTTCATTTGGCAGCCCTCTTCACAAACATGGAAATAGAAGCTTGGAGCGCATTAGCATATACTTCGATTTGCAACTCCTGATTTGGTTTAGCTTCGGGATGGAATTTTTTAAAGATGGTTGTGTATCTTTGATTGCAATATTTAACCTTTTCTTTTGAACTCATGGTGGCTATGAACAATTCATCCATCAGAGCTCCTGTAGTGGCTTCTTCGACAAATTTATCTAAAAAATCCTTTTGAAACTTTGTCCAACTAGTTATGGATCCTACGGGTAGGTTAAAATACCATGTGGAGGTTGAGTTCTCAAAAGTGTAGGGGAACAACCTGCAAACTACATCTTCATGTTGGACGTTCATAAGTCTGATCGCTAGTATAAATTTCTTGATATGAGCTTCAGGCAATCTTGAAGTCTCGGGGTCAAATTTAGGAAGTAACTTCTCCGGGTGTCAGGGAAGATTATGCACTTGCCCTGGGATGGCCAAAGCATCTCCGACCAACCAAGGTTGATAGTTTTGAGGTGGTTTTCCCCCTTCTTCATCACGGTCATTGTTATCTTCCATATCTTCAGATTTTGAGTTAAACTCCTCTTCTTTCGAAAAATCGTCTAGTTCAGAGACATCTCTGGCTGGTGTTTCAGGGATAAGATTAAGAGGATGTTCAATTTCAGTGATTGCGAAATATATTAGGTCTTCTACTGTGTGTACAAAAACCTCATCAGGAGTATTAACCACTGGTCTACTTTCTTATTTTCTTCGAGGAAGTATCAGAGCTAAGGAGAACACACCGATCTGTTGAGCGTATGCTCTTGTGATTCTTCTGAATTGATTTAATTCCTCATGAGGGAGAGCGTAAGGTATGTCAGGGTACAAATGTTCTTCCTCAGGATGGGGTGAGTTACTCATTTCAGGAGTACTCAGTGTGTGTGGGATGTCTTGGGAATGACTAGCCATGCATGTGGGCTGTTTTGAATCTACAGGCTATCTGAAATATTATGTGAAATATGTATTCAACCATTCATTCTTCAGGCCCTCCTTCTAGCGCCAATTCTGTCGATGGGTCCTAGATCCTTTTAGTTCAACAACAGGAACCAAACCTGCCACCAAGGCCCAATTAGACTCTGTAGCATTTAATGGTGGAATGGTTCTCCAGATCTTGCGATCTGACCAATTAATCGATGGGCTTTACGTTTTCTTGTGAGGGTGTCTCCTTCAGTTTGGACCTTTTCTTTTTGTATTTTATTTTAGGTGGGACCAATATAAGATTGTAAGCTGGCATAAACCAACTTAGAAACAAAATGAGAAAATATTCTAAATACTAGAGAAGAAGTTGAGCTTGGGATAACCCGCTACTCGAGCATGTAGATGACAATTCTATACCACAGGTCTAGTAATGATACGTTAACCATGTGAGCATCCAATTACTGTCTAAGATACTAATTATCATAAAGAAAACATGTATGCGATAAGATGATGACAAGCAAAATAATTCACCTACTCTAGTACTCCATCACATAGTAACACAATGATTCATCTTCATCATTAAAACAAAGAACTGTAAAGCATTGCATCATATAACTTAACAATAGATTTAATATCTCTTACTCATTACAACATCCATTCATGAAAAGAGATAGGAAATAATTCTTCTCCACGTCCAATCACACATGCATTTGATGAAAATATAACTTGTCTTTGGTCCAAAAGGACTTCTCAATTAAAGATAGCTCGAAAATAGTTCTTAACAAACCAAAAAAAGAGTTTCTTGCAACAACCATCGACCTTTAACTAATTGATCGATGTTCTTATTTATAACATAAAATTCAATTGAAAATAATGGCTAAGTGCAGATAAGTAAACAAAATTCGCCACATGGCATTCTCTTCTAACAGTTTTTTTTAACAGTCAACTCAGGATATAACTTGAAAGGGTGACTTTTCTCATGCTCCGACCAACTGATGAACAACTCCTCGCAGGTTTGGGCATATGGAAATCTGTGCTGTTCCATCGAGGTCGTGTAAACTTCTCTAATCTCCACCACATGCATCTGATACTTGACCAAACTAGCACTTAACTGTTGAAGCACAATATGAACATTGATCAAATGTTCTAGAAATTGTTGAACCTATCCTAGCGCTGTGTCGGTCACCTTTTCTAGTCTTTTGGCCCATGAATAATCTTGTTTGGCATGCTATTCCACTATGTCGCACAAGTCGAAGAAGTTGTCGGGTGTGCCGAATTAGGTAGTTTGATATCCTTCATCACCTTTTTTATCTTCGGACCCAGTTTCTCTCGGATCCCTCGATGAAGTTACGAAGCCAATTTTGCTAGATAGTCAGAGGGATCTTTCCTATAAAGCTTGCTAAGCTTGGTTGATTGAAACTTATGTGGTCTCTACAACCCTTTAATTACCTACACCATCTTTGTTAGTGCCATCATTTTCCTTCAGTTAGGGTGGGTTACATCCGTGCGCCATAGCATGAAATATTAGGTATGGAAAACATGAGAGTAAAAGTCACACCAATGGCCAGTTGGCCCTTGGGGTTGAGAAAGGATGTCAGAGCCGAACATGTGCTGAAAGTACAAGTAAGTTCCAAAAGAGTCAGATACTATCATAAGGTAATTCGTTAAATGCTTAAGGTCTAGGCAAGTTTCTCAAACAAGAGTCGCATCAACGAGTGCATCAACCATCATCAACTCAATATCGAGGCTGGGGAATTTAAAAAAGAAATCGAGGTGATCGTCCCACACATCCTCTTCAACTCCTATTGGCTGCATCTCACATGCCCCAGATCATACCCACCGCATGGATGTGACACTTAAATTCTTTAAAACATCCCATCGCAAGGCATTCAATGTTCCCTCGCATGTTTTGACTCACTGCCCTCTCCATTATAAATTCTACATGTTCTGAATGTGTTCTACTTACCAGCCGAGCTTGTTGGTCCTTGACCAAGTTTTGGGAATTTCTTGGTCATGATGACCTATTTTGGAACTTTGATAGCCTTTCAAAGGAGGAGCGCAAGATGAAGTGGAGATCACGGGATCTCGTCCCCCTTTTTGGGTTTTTGAGAATATGTAATAGGAAGGGGATGTTGACCCATGGGTTTACCCATGTTTAGGCCTATTTTGTATGTATATATAGATGTCTAGGCCATATAGATAAGTAGTGGATGATATATCTATGTGATGTAGGCTAAGTGCAAAGAGTTGAATCTGTGTGATCAAGGATTTGTGCATTCTGTGTAAGACTTGTAGAGCTGAGTGCAAGTCCCTGTGTGATATGATAGGAGGCTTAGTGCTGCAACACAAGGAAGAGGGATCTAGCGAGCTGCACATATCTTCTGTCCTATGCGGAGTAAGGGTTTTGAGGCTCTATGCTTGTAACCAAGTGATTGAAGACTATAAAGAAGAAGAGTTGGTGGATGTAGCCCCAGGGTGGGGGTGAACCACGTAAATCCTGTGTTATGATGCTTTGTGCTTGTCTTAATGAGTTTATGTCTTCTTTTTCTAAGTGCTTTGATGTAGTTGGATAGATATACTTGCTTTGTGCTTATTATATGTCGGAATACTAGATCTTATATACATGGCTGTGCTTAGTGCTTAATCTGATCTGTTTACCTATGCTAGGTGCTTGGATACAGTATGTTAATGTGAATACTGTGAGGCTCTGTTTTACCAATGAAGTAGATAACGATTGTATATTAAGGAACCGAAGGTGCTAAGTGCTTTATTAAAGTGTTATAATCACAGATCTATGTCCCAACTAAGGTTGCAGACACTTGAGTCCTGCAACCACCCCTGCCTCTACCTTGGGTGAGACTTCATCTGCTTCACAGGTGTTTTCGAAAGGGCTGATAGTTAGGGTTTTGTTGGTGCATTGTTGAAGTGTTGAACCCTGGGTCTGCCCTTGTGCCAACAAATGGTTCC
The DNA here is from genome assembly GCA_009831015.1 of Picea engelmannii. Classification (NCBI taxonomy): domain Eukaryota; kingdom Viridiplantae; phylum Streptophyta; class Pinopsida; order Pinales; family Pinaceae; genus Picea; species Picea engelmannii. The sequence goes on from ML791834.1 coordinate 143,705, forward strand.
ATTGTCAGGACCTAAAACTGTGATTGCTGGGAACTGAGAAAGAAGAAGCTTTGTGCAAGGTGCATAGATCTGTGCCCTAGCATGCAGTATTCTACTTGACTTATAAAGCTATGTGCTAGAGAAAGAAGGTTAGATCTGAAAGAAAGAAACCTGATCTAAAGAAAGAAGGTTAGATCTGAAAGAAAGAAACCTGATCTAAAGAAAGAAGATTATATCTGAAGGAAAGAAGCGAGATCCAAACGCTTGACACTTTAAGAAAAGTAAAAGTAAGAATTTTTTATTAAAAGAGGTAAGATCTGAAAGCTTTGTGCTCTGTAAAAGTAAGATAAGTGAAAATTTTCATTTCTAGAGTATGGATATAGGTATGATTGATAGATTTTGTCCTAGCTTAAAAACTAGGGCACTAATAGATGAAAGAAGGTTTGATATGAATAGATCTAATAAGAATCATGAAAGATATGTTATACCTATGCATATAAAAGATGTTTGGACTAACAAATGGATGCAGGATCCTAGAAAGAAATTGTTGTAGGTTAGCTCATACGATCCTAGCGCGCAGTACAAGAGAGGCTGGGGATCATTTAAAAGAAAGAGAGGATTAACCCTCTGTTATAGTTGCAGAAGACCAGGACATATTTCTAAGGAATTCCCTGGAGGAATACCTAGTTGTCTTTGTTGTAAGGCTATGGACCATGAAGTGTTGTATTACCCCACAATGATTGCTAAGCTTGAAAGTATGAACATAAGACAAGAAAACCCTAAGCAAGATCTAGAAACTAAGGCTATAGTAGAACCCCATAAATAATTAGAGAAGGCATTACTACAGATGAAAGACACCTTGGATGACCATCGACATGTTAGACTATCAGAGATTTCTAAAGACAAGGAGTGCCTTGAAGCAAGAATAGGGGACTTCAACATTGACTGTGTTCTAGATGAGGAAACACAAGTGAATATCATGACAGAAAGAACTTGGGAAGCTATAGGAAGGCTTGCTACGATACCTTCATTAGGAGGAATAGGGTTATTCAAAGGAAAACTGGTAAACCTGTGTGGGAGGCTTGCTCAGATACCTATGACTGTCAATGGAACTTCGACGGAAGAAGATTTTGAGATTATTCAGTTTATTGAGAACCGTGCCCCATTTACCATGTTAATAGGAAAAACTTAGATTGACAGAGATCAAGCCAGATGAAAAGAAGAAGAAGAAGTTTTGGAGCAAAAGAAACAAGACTTAAAATATTTCATGGCTAGAAGGATCGCACAATTGATTGAAGAACAAGAGAATGGATCAAAGCTAGTTGTCACTAGAAACATTGATGTCAAAGTTGCAATAACATTAGGAGATCCACAAAAGACTGAAGTAATTACTCTATATAAAGAAGAGGTATTACCCTTGAATCCTAGGAAATAATCTCAACAACGTGCAGTGACTATGTTAAGAGACGATAATAATCAAAATGGAAAAGAGACTATTGAGACGAAGGTCACTGGAAAGAAAGCGAGGAAACAAAGTAAGAAGAGAGATAAGTTGTAGAAGGTTCCAGAGGGAACTTTGTAGAAAGAAAATTTGCAGAACTGGAGCTTCACCGGGATATCAGAACAATGACACATGACACTTCTCCATGGTGAAGCAATATAGCCGTTGGGGCCGATATATCCATTCGAATTCCACTCCGAATAGATAGAAAATCAATAAAGTTTCATCATAAGACCGTTGGACCATGCCATAATAGATTGAACAAGAGTTAATAGGGTCTCATAACTATTACACGTGAACTGTTGCCGAGTTTCCTACTTATCCCTTCGTGCCATGCACGGAGAACACTTTTGGTAACTGAGAATTTGAAGCCCATAGAGTGAATGAATTGCATAGAGTGATCATTGCGCCCTTGCTATTATTCTAGTGCAGTGTCTAAGTCCATTGTGACCCCGATAATTTTAATCCCGAGCGCGTATGTCCGACGAGCTCATCATAGTTGAAGAACTAGAGATTGAAGTTCTCCTCGACTTGATGACTAAAAGAGTCATGTTAGAGAGAGGAGTGTCTACAGGTGTACAAGCATCTTCGACGAGAGATTTGCCGGCCTCTCCATCCACTACCCCGTGAAAGGTGAACTAAGTACAAGGATGACTTAGTGAATGCTAAGCTGATTCCGAGCATCCTACCTACCTATTTACCACCTCTGAGCGGTGCAATAAACTGAGACAGTGTGCCCAGAGACTTTGAATATGAATTGGTCACTGTGTACCTCCCGAAGGGGATACGCACAATGTGCATAGACCAAGATAAGCTTGCAGCATTGAAGTTTAGCAACTTCAACCTCGACGACAAGAAGGTTTACAGCATGCTCACCCCACATAAGTATCTGATGAGAACCAAAGGAAAGAACTCAAAGATTACCCCTCAGTTATGGACCCATAACCTCGGACAGTCCACCCTCCTGAATTTTATGAAGATTCCGCACTTCGGGCAACACCAGGAGGTGAACGCATGAGTCGAGTTATTTTCACATCATAGTGGATCCGACATTGATCAATCAGATCACAGGGCTAAGCATGCAAGGTCCCGACCCACATGATTTCTACCCCGGAAAGACTATAGATCATGCTCTCACCTAGAGGATAAAGGATACTTACAGAGATGTAGAGAGGGGCACGTGAGGCTACAATGTAGCCTCTATCCAGAGTGGAAAAGTGCACCTAGCCTTTCAACTGATCTCAGGGAAATTAGTTCGCAAGAACCGGCCCACCCAAGTAACCGGATATGTAGTCGACCTCACAGGGAAGTGCGTGGAGGGCCTACACATGAATTGGACGAAGTACTTGGTGAACCAGTTAGAATTGGACTGCAAGGAAGTGAAAGACCAAGGATATGAGTTCCACTTTAGTTGGCTTTTCATCTTAATTGCGTTCATCACATGGGAGATGCCGGAAGGTGCAACCTTCCCAGACATCGAGCCCTTTGAACCACTGGCGGCGAAGTTCAGTACGTTGTGGTACTCCAACGACATGAACAAGCAGTGGAAATCAAATGCTGTCTTCGACACTTATTACAACTAGCTGAAGATTGCTATCCAGTACGAGTCTCGTATAACCTTGAACACACTCCACAGGTTTAGACCCTTGATGAAATTCAGCGTGGATTGCCTTTTCATCTATATCACAGTGCGCATTGATGAGCATAAACAAAAGCTATAGTCATACTACAAGCTGACAGAGGAAGACTTAGAAGAGATTCCTAGGGAATGGTTGATGGACCTCCTCATCCAAATAGACCCTACAGAGCTATCTGATATCGACAGTCCAAAAGCAATGCACGATACACCTAGACTGAGCAAGACCAAGAAAAATGAAGAAGCCCAAGATGTCCACCGTACCTCGGTGAAGACTCCTTCTATCTCACCTAAGGAAGGAGGTGATGACAAAGAGATAGATGACGTAGAATTCAAACAAAAGAAAGGCGAGGTTACACCACCTAGAGACAAGGAGGACCCCTCGAAAAAAATGAAGGTTTCCCCTCCGAAACCTTCCTCAAGGAAGAAATTGAAAGGAACCAGGACTAAGTTTGAGACCACCCTCACCTCACACAAATTCGACTTCATCATCGCAACACTAAATGATGCTTCACTGGAGATAATACAAAAGTAAGAAGCTAAGTAGGAGGAGTTGTTCAGTCAGATCGAGGCTGAACTTCAAAAAGTGCAGCAGACACTACAGTCCAGTCGTGCAGTTTCTATTGTGCCTCTATCAGCAGGAACACCAGAAATAGGACATGATCCAGCTCAACTCCACTGGATCACTGATACAGTCAAAGCTTGCCTTTGACGAGCACAGGAGGAGACATCGCAAGCCACCTAGGCTTTGGCGCAAGCACATGAAGACCTTCTAGAGCAATGCAGTACTGCCAAATGCGAGAAGCTTACTTTGCAAGAGAGGTTTGATGAAGAAAAATCCCAGCTGCATAAAGAAAAGGAACAATTGCTCGCAGAGCAACTCAAAGTACAAGAGATGGTCCATAGGGCACTTTGCTCTGTGATAGTCATTGAAGTAAAGGCTGAAGAACGAGTTCCACAACAGGTGGCACAACTCGAAGACGTAATCCATCAACTCCTGTAGCACATAGCAGACTTGGAGCTCTCCACTGTGTCCGAGACCCCGCAAGATGTACAAGGCCAAAGGGAAGCCACTTCCCACAGCGCAGTTGAATTATTAAGAGCTCTTTCCTTGGAGTGCAAGCAACTGAGTAACCAGAGCATGTTGATTAAGGTTGGTTGTCAGTGATGTCAACCCTTGAAGAAACAACCGTAGCACAAAGGTTTAGGTAATGGACCTAATATTGTTTGATGTAAATATGAATCATTATTGTTTTGTCACTGTTGATAAGAATTAAATATGGATGAACTCCAAAGTGGTCCCCTTATGGTGAAAGCCCTCATGGGAAGACGCTTTGTGGAGTAAGAGAAACCATGCTTAATTATGGAATAATGAGATGAAGGAAAGTGAATTTGTTAGGGAAAATATCTTAGATGGATATTTCTTTTCATGTCATTTCCGGTGGTATGTGGAACGTCACATAATTCCTCACAGTTAGAGAGTTATGGCCATGAGAAGTTGGAGACCCCAGGTTTGGGTAATGGAACCAAGTTTGTTTGATGGGTAACGGTACGAGTTATGATATATTTTCAGATAATAATATTCTATATGGATAGTACATGTCATGCCATTTCTGGTGGTATGTAGAACGTCACATAACTCCTCACGGTTTGAAAGTTATGGCCTTACGAAGTTGGAGGACCCTCATATGTCATCTAGAAGCCCCAAAAGGTCAAAGTAATCAAAGTGGTTTAAGAGATTTTAAAAGGTAAATAATAAAGTGAAGTAATGAGTGTATTATAATTCAAATTAAATACAAAATAAATTATTTCAATAATACATTTAATGGAGAAATTAGAACTGGACCCAACCCTAAAATAAGGAAAGTGGGCCAAGAGACCTAGAAGATGTTTTTAAGGAAGCTACTTGGAGAGTATAAATAAGAGGCAAGGCTCTCTCATTTGAATCACACTTGAGAAAATTGAATATCTATATGTGTCTGAGGTAACCAAGGATATCTAAATCGGAATTCTGAGTGAAGGTGAAGAAAAGAAGGCTGAAATGTAAGGAAGGATAAATTCTTTTGATGGTGCTTTCTAAGGTATGTTATTTATAGGTCATTTCACCATTTTCGCTATAAATTTTTTTCTATAATGATTCAGACAGTTAAATTGCTATGAAAGTGAGAAAACATATCCAAGTATCTGTGGTAAAAATTTAGCTTGTGGGTCATTGTATTTTGGGAGTTACACTCCGTGGAAAATAGGGTTTGTGGCCAGTCCTGAAACTAGTCAAAATTAGGTGTTTCAGGTAAAAACGTCACAACTTCTTCATAACAGAACCAAATTTAGTGTGACCAAATGTGTTGGTTAGGGGACAATCTGTAGTATGCTGTGTAATAGTTTTATATCAATTCATCAAATATTTTATGCGGGGCACACTCTACAAGGTCTCTCTCTAGAATAAGCCAGAATTCAACAAGGTATGCCATGTTTGCTATAACTCCTTTTCTGAGAGGTTCCAAGTAGTGACACTTGGAGGACTTGCATAAAATACACTAAAGAACATTTTGTATCAGTTTCATATCTTTATACATTATAGGTTCAAAGTTATGATTAATTCAAGTTAGTGTTGTTGACTAATCCAAAACTAGGCATGTGAGACTAAAGAAAAGTTTGATGAAAATACCTCTTGTTTTTAAAGTTAAGGAAGGTTTGCAGGATTGTGATCATATACACCAGGTCTATTATAGAGCTACAAATCATATTTGGATGATGAAATTGATGAGGGATTTTGGTTGTGGTACATGGTTGAGACAAGTAGTTTATGAGTTGGCGCACATACATGAGGTGTATAGTTGATGATGTTGGTACATATTGATGAGTCATAGTTCATGAGTAGTTGACACATGGTTGGTACTTACTTGGTACATGGTTGGATGCACTTGTTTATGGTACTGGTTGATTACAGGTTGAGGTACAGGTTGATGCATGGTTCAGATTTATTGGTACAAGTTTATAGCGGTATATCTCACAGTGATAGTGTGAAAGTGGTTCCATTATTCTACTTATATTTTAGGGTGGAAGGATGGGGAAAGGACAGGTGGTTGTATCCACCTTTCGGTTGTAGTCGGAGAACATTAGGGGTTGTAGCCTCCTTCTGGTTGTAGCCAGAGAATTGGGGAGTTGGATCTTCCCTCAGGTTGTAGCTTGAGAAACGAGGGGGTTGGAGCCTCCTTCCAGTTGCAGCTGGAAAACAAAGGAAGTTGGTGCTTCCAATGAATGTAATTCTTCAAGACATATAAGAAAAAACATTCCATGGTTTTCTCCCGATTTGGGTTTCCACGTAAAACACTGGTGTACTGTGTATGTGTGTGATTTTTTATTTCTTACTGCTCATTATTGGATACTAATTCTACATTGATATAACATTTGAAGAAAAATGATTATAATTACACTATTACTGATTCACCCCCCCTCTCAGTAATCCAACTATTGGTTTTAGAGTGGGTTCCTTCATAAATCAGTTTAACCACTGAAAGGTAGATCATGGAGAGTATCGACTCGTATAAAAATGGAATACCACAGTTTGATGGACATAAGTATGCTTTTTGGAGCATAAGGATGAAGACATATATACAGGCACATGGATTTCAATTTTGGCAATCAATTGTAGATGGATACACAACACCAACAGTTCCATCAACAAATGACAAAGCAGTGAAACTCAGTGTGAATAATTCCAAAGCCATAAATGCACTTTTGAATGGTCTCAGTGATACAGTATTCACCAAAGTTGCACATTGTAAATCTGCTAAAGAGATTTGGGACAAGCTTCGAAATATTTATGAAGGAGATTCAAAATTCAAAGAAGGAAAGATTCAAACTTACAGAGGTCAGTTCAAACAACTAAAAATGAAGGAAGATGAAGATATCCCAGCCTACTTCTTACGAGTTGATGAAACAATGAATGCAATCATAGGATTGGGAGAAGAAATCGAAGAATCTGTAATTGTTCAAAAGGTACTAAGATCTCTTCCTATGAGATTCAACCCTAAGATATAAGCACTAGAAGAAAGATCAGATATAAACTCAATAAGCATGGACGAACTGCATGGAATATTCACAACATATGAGATGAGAACTGAACAGGAAAATCCATATGTAAAAGAAGTAGTCTTCAAAGCATCCAAAAGATCAAAGGCAAAGAAAAAGGAACAAGAAGAATATAGCTGCAACAATGACGTCTCAGAACATGATGAAGAAGTGGCCAACTTTGTCAAAAGACTGAACAAGGGAACCAATGGTAGGTACAAAGGTAAGCTTCCTTTAATTTGTTTCAATTGTAATGGTATTGGTCATTTTGCTAGCAAATGTCCTCATAAGAAAAAGAGAAATGATGAAGGTTACTCAAAAGGTAGACAAACATATAAAGGTAAAAGACCTACAAAGAAAGTTTTCAATAAAAACTTTTGTACCAAAGAAGACATCTCATCATTAGATGAAGATGAAGTCAGTGACAGTGAAACAGGGAGAGTTCTATTCATGGCAGAAGAAGACTCTGATAAAGAAGACTCAGAAGAAGAATATGAAGAAACATATGAAGAAAAAATTGAAGAGGCAGAAGTTGACTTCCAAGAAGAATTAATGAGTGCCATAGAAGTTATCATAAGAGAAAAGAAGAAAAACAAGAAACTACAAGCAGAACTAGATAAGAAAAAAGACACTCAAGAACTAGAACAAATGATCACAAAATTGAAGGTTCAA
>ML791834.1:168155-187355 GCA_009831015.1 Picea engelmannii
AACCACAGTGAAAACCGAAATTCCCATGTCTCATTTGCGGTGACGATCACTACACTCGAGACTGCCCACATCGCGATGAAGTGGCTAAATTTTTTAAGGGAAATTCACAACCCGCTGTGCTCACTCAGCCTTTTCCGCAACAAAAATCTTTGGTTGCACAAACCCCCACGCTGGGGGGCAGTTCCAACCAACCCCATGACGAAGCATCGACAAGCGCACACATTTACATGTTTAACGGGGTTAATCTCACCACTCGTTCATCGACATACGACACACCAGTTAAACCCGATAAGCCGAAGACTGCTAACAGTCCTTCGCCAGATCCTTTACCATCTGCTGTCAATCCTCCATCTGTTAGCCCTCCATCCGGGCCACTTCAGATTGAGAAACCTTCTTTTGACTCCATCTTACGCCCCCCTAAGAGCACCATCCGGAAGTCCACTTTCAATCCTAATTCACGAGCCACCCAAAACTACAATATTGTAGAAGATTTGGCCCAAGCTCCATGTGCCATGTCCGCATTGGCAGTGTTACAACACTGTCCTAACCAACGTAGGACACTCTTAGATGCTATTGGCACTTTCGATCCCAAATCATCCAATCACATCATGTTTAATCTCGACGACCATCAACCGCAGCTCTCCCACCAGCTAGCTTTCCAAATCGATGTTGTTGTTTATAATCAACAAATCCATCGAACCATTTTGGACGAGGGAGCCTCCACCTGTGTCATGTCTCTATCCTGTTGGAAAGGTTTGAAATCACCTGCCCTTAACAAATCCCCTACGATGTTATGTGCTTTCGATGGATGAGGTTTCCATCCTCACGGATTATTGCAATCCCTCGCCATTCAATTGGGCGGAAAAACTGTTACCGTTGATGTCGAAGTGGTCGACGCTCCCCTCGATTACAATCTATTACTCGGAAGAAGTTGGTTCTATGCTATGACTGTTGTTGCCTCGTCGGTGTTTCGATGTGTACAATTCCCTCATCAAGGCACAATTTTCACCGTCGATCAACTTGATTTCTGTACACCCGACGCCCGCATCCCTGCTACCAACAATATTCCCTTTTTGGGAGATCACCTAGTTACGTATGAAAGCATTGGTGTTGGCTTATTGAAAGATTCTAGCCTCATGGGTACCTTCCCTACACCACTTCCACCTACTACACCACATATTGCCACTGTCAATATGATCTCGACTTGGCCTTACCAATCCTTAGAATCATCTGATCCTTGGATTGTGCCTAGTCCTTTGGAATTCGATGGACTCAGTGACACCATGCCACTTAGCCTAGCTGAGGCCGCATACGTAGCTATCCAATTCGCCTCTCCCTCTTCGAACACTTCACATTCACTGGCACCCGACACTTACTCGATGCCCTCGTGGTTGAACTCCCTATCATCCGCCGTTGATTACATTTCCCACATTTTTCCTTCGGACGAATCTATCATGGAAATGCTTAGCATTGACGATCTACCCTGGGATGACAACCACCACCGATCCTCTTTTCTTCCACCTTTGGAAGAAGTGCAAGACATACAATTTGTCTTCCCCCCCGATGTTACCAATGCTCCACAATCCCCTATCCTCACCCAAGATACTCTCTCTGAGGGGAACATGGGTAACATCTCTACCACAATCACAATTGACATTTCAGTCAAAGAAGGTGTCGTGGAAAACATTAATCTTGGTGCTAATTGCACACCCGACGAAGTAGTTTCTTACACCGCTTTGTTCAAAGAATTCCACGATGTCTTCGCATGGAGTTACGAAGAAATGCTAGAGATTGACCCTTCCATCGTCATACATGAAATCAAGACTTACCCTGACACAAAACCGGTTCGACAGAAACTCCGCCCAGTTCACCCCAAGAAACTGGCAGCTATAAAGGCAGAAGTTGAAAAACTTCTAAAATCTGGCTTTATCTACCCTGTCCCTTTGACGGAATGGGTCTCTAACCTCGTTTCGGTTGCCAAGAAACAAGGGACCATTCGTGTCTGTGTAAATTATCGTGATCTTAACAAATCTTGTCCCAAGGACAACTACCCTACACCCTTTATCGATCAAATCATCGACAATTGCACGGGAAGCGTGATCTTCTCTTTCATGGATGGCTTTTCTGGATACAACCAGATCAAAATCTTACCCGCTGATCAACATAAGACAACCTTCATCTGCCCTTGGGGAACTTTCGCATACTGAAAGCTACCTTTTGGCCTTAAAAACGCTGGTGCCACTTTCCAACGATCCATGTCATACGCTTTCCACGACATCAAGCATATCGTGGAACCTTACCTCGATGATTTACCCGCCCATTCATCCAATCGACCCGATCATATTGGTCACTTGCGGGCAATTTTTCTTCGATGTCGTTTCTATCGTATTTGCCTGAACCCACATAAATGCATCTTCGCTGTCGAATCCGGCCGACTCTTCGGTTTCATCATCTCCAAAGACGGGATCAGGGTGGATCCCATGAAGATCAAGGCCATTCTAGCCTTACCCCCACCCACCAACTTAACCCAACTTCAAAGTTTGCAAGGAAAAGCAAACTTCCTCCGCCGTTTCATCTGCAATTACGTCGAGATCACTAAAGGATTTATGCGGTTGCTGCAAAAGAACGTCCCTTTCATCTGGGATGACACCGCCCAACGGTCATTCGACGCTCTCAAGCACGCTTTGACCCACGCTCCTTTGTTACACCCTCCCGAATATACAAAGGATTATATCCTTTACTTGGCCGCTTCTACCTCCACCATTGCGATGGTGTTGGTTCAAGAGGACGCTAATGACAAAGAACACGTAATTTATTATCTGAGCAAGAGTTTATCCGGACCCGAACTCAGATATTCGCATGTCAAAAAACTGGCTATGGCAGTCATCATTGCTGTCCAATGATTCCGCCACTACATCCTATTACGCACCACCACGGTAATTGCAGACTCTAACCCCATGTACCACGTCTTAACACGTTAAGTACTCGAGGGCAAATATTCGAAATGGATCGTGATTCTTCAAGAATTCGATCTCGAGTTTACAAAGGCCAAAGCCAAAAAATCCCTGGTGTTTGCTGAGCTCATCTGTGCTCTCCCAAGTGCTGATGAAAACAATGAACCTAGAGACCCTCTTCCTGATGAGTCTCTCTTCCTCATCATCACCTCTGACCCTTGGTATGGAGACATCCTCCTTTACCTTCAAACCCAACGTTTTCAGCCAAACATCTCTCGAGAAGAGCGGCGATGCATACGTCACCACTCTTGCCGTTACCTCATCCTCGACGACACTTTGTACCGCCATGGTATTGACACCATTCTTCGGCGATGTTTTATTCACGAAGAGGCTGAACGCGTTCTGAATGATTTTCACCTTGGTGCTTGTGGCGGTCACCTTTCCGGGATGGCCACAGCCCAAAAGATCCTACGTGCCGGCTACTTTTGGCCCTCGATCTTCAAAGACTGCATCGAGGCCGTAAAAAAATGCCCACCCTGCCAAATCTTCAACAAGAAGGCACGAACCCACCCTACTGCGCTACATCCCATTATTGCCATCGGTCCCTTTTCCAAATGGGGTATCGATTTCATGCAGTGTAAGCCTACCTCAGCCGGGGGGCACAGTTACATCATTGTTGCCGTCGATTATTTCACAAAATGGGCTGAGGCTATGCCTACCTTCCTGAACGATGGTCGTACTGCAACTCTATTCCTCTTCAACCACATCATCACTCGTTTTGGTGTACCACATGCCATTGTCACCGACCATGGTGCACACTTCAAAAACCAGATGATGAGCGAATTACACGTCAAATTGGGTTTCCTCCATGAAAACTCATCCCCTTACTATCCTCAAGCAAATGGACAAATTGAAGCTATCAACAAAGTCCTAAAAACCATGATCCAATGCATGGTGGGGGAAAACAAGACATCGTGGCATTTACAACTGTTTTCTGCTCTCTGGGCCTATCGCACGTCTGTGAAAACCTCAACCGGATTCACTCCTTTCCAGTTATTCTATGGCATTGAAGCCGTCTTACCAATCGAGTGCGAAATTCCGTCACTTAAATTGAAAGTAGAACTCCTGCCCCATACTTCTACGAAAGAAGAACGATTCTTGTACCTATCTAAGCTGAATGAAACACGCCGTGATGCTGCTCTCGTTAATGAGGCACATTAGAAATGGATCAAGAGTCAATATGACGAATCTGTCCAACCTCGAGCCTTTGAAGAACGAGACTTAGTCCTTGTTTATGACCAAGCACATGATAAACTGGGAACAGGAAAGTTAGAACCTATGTGGCACGGTCCTTACATCGTGAAGCATGTTTTACACAGAGGGGCTTACGAACTAGTAGATCATGATGGAATTTCCTTAGGAGAGCCCCGAAACGGGCTTTACCTTAAAAAGTACTATGCCTAGATCACCCAGCATCTGTACTTTGTACATTATTATATTTTTAGTTTGATGTGCCTTTTCTTTCGCGTGCTCGAGTCTTTACCATTGCCACTCATGACTGTGTCTGTGTTTTCATGCGCAGATGATGTCTGCCTTTCCTATCTTTTTTGGGTTCGCGGATGGTGCCAGCCGACATACCCGGAACATTGCCTCAGCAACATGGGTTATTTATCAGTTTGACGAGGTGGTGAGTTCAGGAGGCATCTGTTTAGGACCAGCAACCAACAATATGGCAGAATATCACGCTATCATTAGACTGTTAACCCAATCCTCCTCCCTAGGCATCTCTCGTATCATTATTTACTTAGACTCCCAACTCGTGGTTTATCAACTCAACCGCATATACACTATCCGTAGTCCTATCCTGCTACGTCTACACTTGCAAGTTCACCGTCTCGAATGAATGTTTGATTACATGGAATATAGACACATTCCAAGAGAACTTAATAGTGTTTCAGATTCGTTAGCCAATTACATCATGGATCGGTATTTAGCCCATAGATAAGATTCAAGGAAAGCAAAAACTGTACATTACATGTAAATTAAAACACATCACAGACATCATCATGTACAAACCATCGACATCATAAAACTCGAAACTGTGTATATATATATATATATATATATATATATATATATATATGGCGTGACTGAAATGCTTACATTACATCAAAAAGTCTGTAAGAGAACAAAATATTGGGCTCATCCACCCACACAACTGCGCCAGACAAGGCGTACAAAAAACATGATCTCGGGGAAACTCTAATCTCCCCGCACTACGTTGTGCTGTGAGTAATACAATACTGTAAGTACTACACGCCTCAACAGAGAATTGATATTCTCTGGCACCCCTACAGTGTGCCGCTGCAGATGCAAAGGCACGTCCCCCCTCCACAGAGGAGGGATACCCATCGTAAGGCCCTGGAGGTTCCTCTCAACCTCTCGAAGGCCCGCCACCGGTACCGCTGGGTCTTCTACAACTGGGGCACCGCCATGACGTCCTGGCACTGGAATATCCGCTGGGCACACTTCTCCCTTGTCTGCACATTGAAAACAAGACATCTGTTAAACACTCTCTTACATACACAAAAAAATACATATACATCAAAAACATAAAAACAAACTAGACAAGGTACAACTTAGTCTCTTACCTGACTCGTCCCAATCTTCCCCCTCAGGCAGAATCAAATCCATACTCCCGCAGAAGTCCACACCAGCATACGGGAAGTCCTCGATCCAGAGGAACTGCCGCCTCAACCAGGCAAAGAAATCACCAGTAAAACGGAACTCAGACTCCGAGACCAACCTTGGGGATAGGCTAGTCCACCTCTCCATCCGAGGCTCATCAATTGGTCGTACTGCCAGCATGACCTGAGGCTGCATCTGAGGGATGCGCTCCAAGAAAAACAAGACTAAGAAAGAACCATAGCCAAACTGCTTTTGGCCGTTCCTGCATCGAGAAACTTGTTCCTTCACATTCCGAAGAAACACCGCACTCCAGTTGAACAGTGTTGGCTCCAAACACTGAACACCATAAGCCACCTGGGACCTCGAAGCCAAATGAGCACTAGTGCTACCAGTCGCACTAGTGATAGAAAACAATATGGATCGAAGAGACAGATCCCGGATATCCTTGATAGGGATCCTGCCCCCTACCAACCTTGCTCCCGAAACACAATGACGTGCCAGATACACGTCCACCTGCTCAGGTAATGCCCTCTACCATGTAAAAGCTATAGGGACCCCTCTTTTTGAGAGGTCGGTCAGAAAGTACACATCCTCCAACTCGATGGTCAGGAGCTGTGTGCCAATACGGAATCCCTGTTCTGTGATGTCCCAAAGACCAATAATGTGCTCAAGAAGTAGAACCTCACTTTTAATTTTTTGCAGTTTGAAAAACTTGAGTAACCCGCAGGCCCTCAAAGCAGCCCGCGTACGGGGACTCCGCAGAGCGGCTATATCATCCATCTCATGTTCCCTCTCTTTCCACTCGATCATGATTGTTGAATATATCTACAAAACGAAAATTCAAAATTTTAATCATTCCCCACGTTTTTGTGATTTCGGCAATTTTCAAAAAGCATTTTAAAAACATAGAAACAAATGCCCATGATTTCTAAAGGTAACCAATCATCATTTTTAACCACCACACTCTTAAACATTCATTAAACAATGATTAAAACGTGACAAAAATGAAAAACGTTGTGAGGGGGTGCGTGGGCCCATGAGGGGAGTTTTTGCAAAATTCTTTGGTCAAAATGGTCCCTGTCAATCATCGTATGTGTCGCATCTTCCCTACAGCTTTCGCAAGTGTCGCAAGTTGACCACTAGTGTTGTAAATGATGTTCATACATAATGGCGTGATAACGACACTAAGGAAGCACTTATGACACCTCATATGACTGAATTGAAGAGCAAGAACTGATCCACTGGAATCAAATAACTCTTGACACCTGAAAGAGGCCCTGAAACAGTGGTTTGGAAGGGGAACACTCCTTTAATACAGCTGGAGAAGCGCTGGCGCTCCTCTACCATGATTCATAAGCGTTATAACGCCCTTCAGCCCTTCTAGAGGAGCGCTACTTACCTTAAGAGCGCTGGCACTTTCCCAAGGCACATCAGGAGTGCTATAACGCTCTGATACCCCTTTTAGGGGAGCGCTCCCTATTCTGGGTCAATTGTTAGCCCGTTGAGTCGAATGAGGAGGAGATCATTCGAGATTAGAAGGTAGTTGTGCTCGAATTCTTGGTTTCATCAAAAGATCCCTGATCCAAGGAGATGGTTCCTAACTGGTTCTAAACATAACTCAAGAGGTTAGGCCTTTCCCAACCTATATAAACAGGCTCTATGATGGTGGAATGGGGGAAGAACTGAACATAAGAAACTTATGATCTTGGAGGAAACTGACAGTCAGCCAAAGAGAAGTGATCAGTGAAGCTGCTGTTATCCAGGTTGTGGATCTTTCAGGCAAGGGTTGGAAGAAGAGGACTTGACGAAGCTGTCGCATTCGCATCTACGATTGTAAGTACTGCTGTCGTTATTCTCATTAATATGACACGCTTGGCCTGTTTATTTCTAGTTTGTGTCTGATACCACATGAACTTATCATTTATTGATAGATCTGTTTTCAAGCTAATGTCAATAGAGTAGGAAGTGGTCGTACCTTGTTTTGTCCACAGGCCTCAGCGAGGAGAAAAAGAATTGGAGCGCAACTCGGAGCGTGCAGGGACAAACGTCGATTAAAAGGTACTTCTGTTATTCTCCCTTCTCATGCATTAGGCTTAGATAGATTTTAAAGGAAGTCAGTGTCCACGTTAAGCATTTTTCTGTTTAGGGTTAAGGTCAAGCCTTAGAGGTGATCTACCTATCCGCAGGGAGATTTTCCTACAATAGTTTCTCCCTTTTATATCACCTTGAATGTATACGATCAACTGCTACATAATTGCATGTTAGACTCCGGAGCCTCCCATAACGTGATGCCTAAAATTATTATGGACAAATTGGGTCTCCAGATCACCAGACCTTATGGAGATCTTTACTCTTTTGACTCGAGAAGATTTAAGTGTATGGGAATGATAAAGGATTTAGTAGTTACCCTGGCACAGGTCCCAGTTAAGAGTATCTTGATGGATGTGGTTATTGCTGATATTCCCCCTAAGTATGGATTACTATTGTCTAGGTCATGGGGAGCCAAGCTGGGGGGTTCTCTTCAACTGGATATGACATTCGCCACAATTCCTGTGTTTGGTGGGCAATTTACTCGGTTGTACAGAGAGACAAGGCTGGCATATACAGTAAGCAACCCTCAAAATCTGAACAATTTCCCTATTTACATTGCAGATCAAGATTTAGGAAATTGTATCTTATCTTTTGATGACGGTTTATATGGTTGTCCAGAAGAAAACGATATAGAACAGGAAGAGTCAGGTTACATGACCGAGGATATGTGTAGCACCAGTGTCTGGAAAATGTTTTTTGATGGTGCCCCATCTTGTGAAGGGGCTGGTGTAGGAGTGCTTTTAGTGGCTCCCGAAGGAAATTTCGTTGTTCCTTTTTCTTACAGACTGCAATGGGATATAGATTATACTAACAATGTATGTGAATACGAAGCATTGGTCTTAGGATTAGAGGCTACCAGGAAGCTAAAAATAAATAACTTAGAGGTATACAAAGATGCAGAGTTAATAGTCAAACAAATAAATCGACAGTACCAAGCCAAGCATCCTAGATTAAGATCATACAGGAATTGTGCCTAGGATCTGATGGAAAACGTTTTCTCGTCTC
Source organism: Picea engelmannii (assembly GCA_009831015.1). Taxonomy (NCBI): domain Eukaryota; kingdom Viridiplantae; phylum Streptophyta; class Pinopsida; order Pinales; family Pinaceae; genus Picea; species Picea engelmannii. The sequence goes on from ML791834.1 coordinate 176,894, forward strand.
TAAATGTCCACTTCATCCCACGCACAGAGAACTTACATGCTGATGCATTAGCTAAAGTGGCTTCAAGTTTCATGCCTCCTACAACCTTTAAATTGAAGTATCACATAGAGATAAGATACAGACCATCTATACCAGATAATATCCAGCACTGGCAGGTTTTTGAGGATGACGAACAAATTAAGAAGTTTCTTGAAGCAGTAGGTGAATTTTCCGAAACTCATGCAGACCAAGAAAATCAAAATGACCAGATATGGATCATGCAAGAAGGGGAGGATCCTCAAGCTTTCTGAGACAAAATCGCAAATCATCGTATGCTAGTCCTAAAAAACAACCAGATTCTGAAAGGACTGATCCCTCTGGAAAGACTGTTTGATCAAAACGACATACCTATAAAATCCACCTTACAACCCCAACTAGAAGAGGTTGAGGACTATGACATAGGAACCAAAGAAGAGTTCAGGATGGTTAAAATATCTAAACTTCTTCCCCCTGAAATAAAAGACAAATATAAGGACCTACTCAGACAATTTAAGGACGTTTTCACCTGGTCTTATGACGAGTTAAGAACTTACGACACTACCATGATCGATCACAAGATACCTTTAAAACCTGGGGTCAAACCTTTTAGACAAAATCTTAGGTAGATCAACCCTATTTTATTACCTGTGGTCGAGAGAGAAGTGAAGAAACTTTTGGAGGCGAAAATTATAGTACCTCTAAGATATTCTGTCTGGGTAGCAAATTTGGTCCCGGTCCGAAAAAAGAATGTAGAAATCAGACTGTGCGTGGATTTCAGAAATTTAAATAAGTCATCTCTTAAAGACAACTATCCACTGCCTAAAATGGATCATGTGCTAGAAAGGGTAGTTGGGGAGAATAAAATATCTATGATTGACGGTTTCTCTGGATATAATCAAATTGCCATGAATGAACAAGATAAAGAAAAAACAACTTTTACTACCCCTTGGGGTACGTTCATGTATGATAAGATGCCTTTCAGTTTGATGAATGTAGGAGCCACGTTCCAACGCGCTATGGACATCACTTTCATTGGAGAGAGGGATAAGTTCATAGTCATCTATCTCAATGATTTAACAGTCTTCTCCAAATCCGACGAAGAACATCTGGTACATCTTAAACAAACATTCAAAAAGTGCCACAGGTTTGGTCTATCCTTAAACCCCAAGAAATCACACTTCGCCATGCAAGAGGGTAAATTACTAGGTCATATTGTATTTAAGGATGGAATTAAGATTGATCCTAAGAGGGTTGAAGCAACAGATACTATACACATTCCCAGAAATGTAAAAGAAATTCAATCTTTCTTAGGAAAAATAATTTTTTTACGAAGATTTGTCCCGAATTTCGCTGAAATTGTAAAATTGATCACAGATATGCTGAAAAAGAACAACGAAGTAAAGTGGACAAGAGGAGCCAAAGTGTCATTCGCACATATTAAGAAATTAATAGCCAAGGCACCTGTATTGGCAAGTCCCGATTATCTGAAAGACTTTCTTATTTTTTCATTCGCCTCCGAACACACGATTGCTGCGGTGCTCCTCCAAAAGAACGAAGAGGGTTTCGAACAACCGATCGCCTTTTTCAGCAAGAGCCTCAGAGACGTAGAACTTAAATACAATATAATAGAAAAACAAGCATACACCATGGTAAAAGCACTGAAGGCATTTAGAACATATGTGTTGCACTCCAAGATCATTGCATACGTACCAACTAGTTTTGTGAAAGATATTTTGGTACAACCAGATAGTGACGGGAAAAGAGGATGATGGCTGGCCAATATTCAAGAATTTGACCTGGAAATCAAACCTACTAAATTAATAAAAGGACAAGGCCTAGCCAAACTTTTGGCTTAATCAAATCTCAAATCTCTCGATATAAACTACCTACAGGGATACGAGGAAAATATGAATGTAAGTGAGCTGGACGAACCAACAAGTACAATTAAGATCGAGGAGAAGTTTGCATTATCAGAATGGTACCGAAACATAGTATTCTACCTACTGACTCTAAAATGCCCAAAGGAACTATCACCATCAAAAGCCAGGACTTTAAAGCTTCATGCGGTTAAGTATTGTATCGTCAAAAATCAACTATATTGGAAAGATCCACTCGGTTTCTTGTTGGTCTGCTTAGTCGAATCGGAAACAGAAAGGGTTATAAGTGAATTTCATGAAGGAGTTTGTGGAGGACATCACACTTGGAGGGCCATAGCTTACAAAATTCTAAGGACTGGGTATTACTGGCCAAAACTCTTTTTAGATGTTAACGCCAAAGTCCGAGCCTGTAACCCTTGTCAGTTATTTGCAGGTAAACATAAAATCCTAGGGCTACCTTTGGTTCTGATAAAAAATGAAGCCCCTTTTCAACAATGGGGGATAGATTTCATAGGAGAAATTAATCCCCATTCTAGCTCCCAACACAAGTGGATCTTAACTGCCACAAACTACTTTACTAAATGGGTGGAAGCTATTCTGACTAAGAGGGCAACTAACTCGGTGGTAATAGAGTTCTTAGAAGACAATATCCTGTCAAGATTTGGCTGCTCCCGAAAGATAATCATGGATAATGCCCAGGCTTTCAAGTCTATGGCTATGATCAACTTCTGCCAAAAGTATAATATCATTCTTGGCCATTCTACAACATACTACCCCCAAGGAAATGGATTGGCTGAGTTGTCTAACAAGAGCCTGATAAATATAATTAAGAAAGTGTTGGATGAAAGAAATTTTTTTTAGCATGTACATTTAAAGTACGCTTTGTGGGCGAATCACATAGGCACTAAAAAGTCTATCGGCATGTCTCCTTTTCAGATGGTATATGGGACAGATGCGGTGTTACCAATAAATTTAGCACTCCACGTGATAAAGTTGTGGCAAGATCAGAAAGAAGAACCTAATCATGTCACCAGGAGGATAAACCAGCTAATCGAGGTTCAACAACATAGGGTTGAAGTAGATGAAAATATGTAGAAGTATCAAGATGACATGAAGGCATTATTTGACCATAGAGAAAAGGACAAAGATTTCCTCCCAGGTGATTTAGTACTAAGGTGGGATGCAAGGAGGGAAGAAGCAGCGAAACATGGTAAATTCGATCACCTCTGGTATGGGCCATTCAGAGTCTCGGCTCTCGAAGGAAAATATTCTTTCCTACTAGAAAATATAGACGGTGAAATCCTCAATGCCCCTGTCAATGGGCGTTATTTGAAGCATTATATGACATAAACAGTCGCCAAATTTTTTTTTTTTTTTTTTTTTTTTTTTNATTCATTTAATTTTAGATTTATATATTCATATATAGAATTTTTACTTGTGTATATATATTTTCCTTTTCGTTTGGTTATGTTGATCTTCTATCGTGAATTTTCGACACCTTTCAGATAGCCCCGATAACCTTCGTATTTGCCTCTTATAGGATTCCAGCTGCACACAAAACAAGTAGGAGAAGTAAACCGAAAGTTGGTGTCATAAATGAATCGGCTTAAATAGGTGATACCAAAGATTTTTGACATTGTGCAAAGAAAATGAAACGATAAGGTAAAGATGAGATTTCCTAAAAGACTTGTTCTGAAGGACTATTAAAGAAAACCGAGGTAACCTCATTCAGACAACAACATCGTCCGAACTAATAAATAACAAAGTTGTTTCCTTGTTTAATCATTTACAAAAAAATAAGACAAATTAAACGATTCACTCAAATTAAAGCAGTCAGTCAAAGTAAAGTACCCCTGAAAAAGATTTACAAGAGTTAGTTTTGAATTTTTGACTTCTGTTTTTCAGTTCGTAAATCACTATCATTCACCCTTTTCTGTCTTCAGGTTTACCTTTTAAAAAAAAGTCATCCTCTTTCGGTTTCCCATATGAAGGGATAGGAGATTTCGTTTCAACCTCATGAGCTTCAAAGAAGATTGTGGAAATAAAGCGGGTCTTCACAACTTCTCAGCCCCCTGCTAAACGAAGGGATGCTTAAAGTGATCCTGACTTTCCTAGTTTTTTCAACAATTTTGGAGGATTGAGGCTTGCTCAAATAGAATGCCCTAAGAAAGTTATTTCCCCTTTTTCCCTAAGAACGAAGGTGTTGTGAAGGTTAAGGGAAGGTTGGTACCGAGTAATCAAAGTAAGTTGACAGACCTAAATGCAAAATATTACACAGATATCAGCCCTGATACAAACTGATTGCCCCCATCTTCGCTCTCTAAAAAAGCAAATTATAAGACAGATGGTGAAAGGAAATTTATAAATGATTGCCCCCATCTAGTCCAAGAGATGATTAAAGGAAATTCATAAATTATTTCCCTCATCTCAGCATTTAAATGCACAAATATATTCCGAAGTGGTGAAAGGAAATTCAGTAAAAGGGGCCAGATAACTTCACCAGGGTACTGAACATGTTCGCTAGCAGTGAAGCAATATCTAAGATATTTGTAAGGCTATTATACATGAATATCACTCTACTGTAGTAAACAATTCTTTTTAAAAAACCTGATCTACATCCCATGTTCAGACATGGCTTCCTAATTAAAAACATATAATCTTCTTCTTTTGATGCAAGCTGATACGCACAAAATCTGTTGGGTCTCCTAGAACTGCTTTGATTGCCTTAAGGCAGACCTGAATTCAGTAATGGGGAGGGGAAGGTCATGAAAGGGACTACGGATAAGTTTAAAAAAGTATCTGAGTTTGAAAATCTTTTCAAGGTAAAAAACGAAGTCTCTTTCCCCTTCGATACCCTGTTCTCAGGAACCTTTTCTCCTAATTGAAGCTATTGGTTCCATTTACCCAATATCGACACGTGGTCTACTATTCTTCTCATCTTACAAGAAGATGGGATCCCTAGTTGGAGCCTATGTTGGAGCCACCTTTATTTTTTCTAGCCTATCTCGAATTTCATGTCTTAATGCTCAAAATCGAAAGATGGTTTTCATATTTTCCATCTCTGGTTTCAAAATCTCTGAAATCTTATCATGCGAGTGGTGATAGTTATTGTAATCTCGAGGCGAGTTCTACTTTTCATCAAAATATTTTTCCCCCTTTTGTTCTACCTCGGGATTTTGTATGTCATATGCTATAGATCACATAAGTCACAAGTCTTGAACAACGAAACGACGAAATCATTTTAAAATTTTACCCAGGGCAGTAATGATAGTAAAATTTTCCTAAATCACGGTTAAACATCATGGGGTTTTTGCGTCTCGGCGTTTACTAAATCCAAAATTCTTACTGTCGTAACCCCGATAGCCGAAACCACGAATTTCTTGTTTTAGTAACCCATGTCAAGGTTAAAGGTAAAAGCTTAGCCTTGGTTAAGTTCTGTCGGAAATTCGCAACTCAGCGTGTTCTCTTTTAAAAAGATACACTGTCAAAGCCCCGAGTCATGAAGTCGCGATAAAGATATGAACATAATTAATTAAACACTTCATCCGATTTTATCCTCCCTTTTAATTAAAACATATCATCGCGATCTCGCGGTTTCACAACTCTGCATGCAAACTTCCCGGAAGCTATGCCTTCGAAGCTCCGAGTCGCGATATAAATAATTACGTAATTAATTAAGCGCCTAATCACAATTATGTTTTGATTAACCAAAGTCAATCATCACAATTCGGGTGTTAAAGGTTCAAAGGGTTAAAGCAAAAATTCCCGATACAATGAGTACCGAAAGACTAATTAACTTTGGTAAAATTGGATTAATTGAGCTAAACCAATATCTCTTGTGATTTGATGCATGCACAATTTACGAGGCAGTCTTAATTCTTCCTTACGCCAACTAACATTTCGAACCGCCAAAATTTATGGCATTAATTAGAAACAAGGTGAATCGACAAATAAAGATTGGGTTTTTATTGCTAAATTTATTTTTAAGCGTGATTTGACTGATCCGTTCTTAAAAGGTACCGAGTTTTCGAATATATAGAGCCGTTATTCATTATAACAAATTCATTTCTATATTACGCAGAACACACTTTCTCAGCGAGCTAATCTCTGTATGTATACATATTTTTATCGCAGAAGAAATAAAGCAGGATCTCCCGTTATGGCCCCGTGAAAAACGTCAAAAGCCAACGTTGAGGTTTTAGGACAAGGTTCAGACAACGTCACTGATACTTCACCTCGAAGTATCGACTCTGTCCTGAACTGGTCATTTGTTTCTGATGTTCTACAGGCCGAATTAGTGGATTATTCTGATGATTCCAGTGACAATGAAAAAGATGACATAACCACTAAATATAAGATCGTCGTTCAATCGGGGATGCATAAAGTAGCGGCCAGGCCACGAATGCTCCCTTACTATGATATGGTCTGATGGGCATTAGACCATGTAGACATAGCAACCATAACCATCATCAATGAGCAGAAGGTCACCATCGGGACTTTCAGACTTGAACAACTGCGGGCTATGTACAAGTTGCCTATCGCGTCCGACCTTACATACGATGCTGAGTTCTTGGAGAAGTTAAAATAGAAGGAATGTGTGCAGTATGACAAGACTATGTCAAGCTTAATCAGAGATTGGGTTTTTCACCCTGCAAGGTTCAGGGCAGACAACAATGGTATATATTCAATAGCTTCCTTGGAACCACAGTTCAAGTATATAGCTATGATGACCTGCAGATTATACGGGAGAGAGGACACCTCACATTTCTTTCTTCAATGGGTGCCTCTAATACATCAAGTCACCAAAGGATGTTCCTTCGACTGGGAAAAAATGCTGTCTGATAGCTTGACCAGTCGGGTTACAGAGTATCAGGTGCAAAAAGAGAGCGAAAAGATTTCTTCATTTTTAATGTCTGCATACATTATGGACACCGTGTGCTTTCTAACACCATTTCCCTTAATGAGATGGAGTTGGACTCTAGCAGAGGCCAAGCCCATCCACGTCTATCATTCAAAATTTTGGGAAAACAAAGCGATAGATTTCGTATATGAAATCTTCAACTGGGTGACGGTACCGCTGCATGTCACTATTTTCGGCCACCTGCCACCCAGGATCTTGGAAAGTATAGTGATGAATTTGAGCAGTATAGATGACTGGTATGTAGAAGCCGAATTCTCATATCTCAGAGTTTTCGGGGCTTCTGTTCCCCCGCATGCATTGCCATTATTCATCCTTGACAAGATGGCTTGTCGTGAGGTTGCTAGACAAACAGTAATTGGTGGCATAAGTAAGGAGCTTAAGGGATACTCAAAGAAGGTATGGCCACCTTTTCCTATTCATTTAAATTCATATTCTTTGTTATATTTTGGGCATGCTAAAGCTGAGGCAGTAGCCCTGGAAGACCTAAAATTAGTTCTTATTGAATTCAAGAAGCACGATCCGCAATGGGTTGTGAGTAATCATTTGGCCAGTTGCAGACTCAAGAGATTCAAACACGAAAATTCACCCTCGGATGACATTTTTCGAGGTGCAAGATCTTATGCTGAGATTTTAGCTCGGATACAAACCTTGGCAACTGAACAGAGGGACGATGTTTTGAAGTTCCAAGAACACCGACATAGTTGTCTTCCCGTAGTCTTACAGGGTGAGAATCCGAGTACAATGGAGGTGAAACAAAAAGATGCCAAAGGCTCCAAAGATGCGACTCCTAGTCAAAAAAAACACCAGGACAGGGAAGAGCAAACTAAGAGTCTGAAAGCAAAGATAAAGACTCCTGACCCGCCGAAAAAGCAGACTCCAGTTACTACTTTGGGGCAATCGGTGAAGCAAATCAGAGATCCTATTGCATCCATTACTCCCTTGCGGTCAACTCAGGGAAATATTGACACAGGGTGGATCTTAAATGAAGAATTGAGGCCTATAAGGGTGGAAGAGCTCCCTCCAAATGAGTTCTTCTTTGATAAGAAGAGAAAGGCAGTGGTAAAGAGAGAATTCTATCAAGAAGGGGAATCGACAGCCAAGAAATACAAAGTATTGACTGATGGGAAAGACAAGAAGAGTGAACAGTTCGCGACGAAAATAGCTGGAACATTAGGGGCATATGCCACATCAAATCAATTTTCAGTCGAGGTTTTGAAAAACCAGCTGAAACGAAAAAATCGCCTCATCAAAACCCTAGAAGCCAGATTAGCCACAACAACAGAGGCTGCCAAGGACTAGGAAAGTGTAGGGATAGAGAAAGCAAGGTTGGCCGATAAAAGTGAGATAGAGCTGTTCAAGACTAAGCTCGAACAAGAAGAGCTGGTGGCTCGGAATGGTTAGATACAAGTAGGTAAGCAAAAATACTTGATCGAACAGCTACAGGCTAGAGTGGAAATCACTGAAAGTAAAGTTATAAATATCGGGATGTTCTAGTCCCAGGCGATGGAGATTCGGAGCAGAGTTTATGCGGCCCAGCGAAATTTGCTTACCAAGGTAGAGGTGATTCAGGACAACTTCTTACTGGTTAATCAAGTTTTGGAAAATTTATCTGTTAGAGAAAGAGAAACTGAAGCAACACAGGTCGCCTTTCAAGATGCTGTGATAGCTACAAACAACAGGGAATCGGGAAGTACTCTGAGGTTTCCCATTTCGGAGTAGACCAGAGGAAATATTCTATTAAAAGAATGGGAGCACAACATCTCAGAAGGTAAGCTGCAAGCCAAGAGGGTAACAAAATCCTTAGAAGAGGCTTTTATCTCTATAGATGGTAATCTGTTAGATATTGATAGTGGAGGTAATGCCGAGGCATTGATTCAAATGAATATGGAAAAAATCTCACTTGATTTAAATGAAAAAGAGGAAAGAGATTCGACCGAGATCTCACAAGTGACTATGGCAGACATAGTCCAAATAGACAAATGTATGATTAAACCAAGTGTGCAATTGTGCGCTATCGACATCATAGACAGACAGATGGAAGACAGGTTGCTGCAATTAGACTGAGATTGTTACTCTTTTGAAGCCAATTGTCAAGCAGAACCGTCAAGGATGATATTTCGGCTGGTGGAAAGGTGTGCCACTTGTACCAAACATGCGCGAGGACAAGCTTCTGGCACCAAATAAAGACAGAGAGAAAGAAATGGAACGATTTCTCTCCTCCTTATCATAACTGAAAATTTTGCAACGATTGAGGTTCCATCTTATTGTAAAACTGTATAAATATATCATAGAAAGAAAGAAACCAGGCTGGACCTTTTTGTGTCGATTGTAATAGAGGTTTTCCAATTTGAGAGTTAATATAAAGCAAATCTGAAGATTCTCAATTCCGTCACGACTGTGTTATGAGTTTGTTTTCTTGTATCTCATATTTCGTTTCATTTCATATTTGTATCTGATGAATGCTTCGCTATAATTTAGTACAAACTCTACTATAGTAAATGAATGAATTTTGGCTTTCTATATTGTTTACTGTTTTTCCTCTGTACCAGCTATTAGTAGGTATAAGACCAGTCAACACTTTCAGAATTATATATATATTTTATGCTTCATCGGGTTATTTCTTTACATTTTTCTTCTTCTGTTTATACGTGAGATTCTCCCTTGATAGGAGCCTTACTCGATAGACAACTTAATGTTTTCTCCCACCTCATACATTTTTATTAAAGTATAACTCAGTTACGGGAAAGGGCCTTTGGTTTGCACCCCTTTTTCACTCCTGAAACTGTAAACTCTCTTTTATACGACCAAATTGAGACAACACTTAAATTCCCCCTGAGGTTTTCTTATCTTACTATTCCTCCATGACTGTCCCTATATCAAGACAGCCTAATATCGAACCTGGATTATCAGATCAAACACATATTGCCTTAAACATTTTCAATACTATTCTTAAAACAACCACTACTCGGGTTGAACTCGAACGTTCATGGGCAGCGATTGAATGGGATATAAACATCCAAGAACAGTTGGAAGCTAGACAACGCCAACACAAAAATCATCCCTAGTTTCCTTTGCTGAAGGTTGACGTTTCTTCTTTCTCTACCCTTTACTCACTTTCGGATGCCAAAACACTGTACTTCTAAGCCTTAAGTACAGACTCTGGAACAATAGGGGATACAAAGATATACAAGGAATATTACAGGGACACTCCTCCACCGAGAAGATTCAGATTTCAGAATGAACAACAGATAGACAGACCTCAAGAAGATGAAGGATTCATAAGAGCACTTCCTTTCATAAGATCTTCAACTACTAGGTATCAAGCTATATTTTTTGGTTTATGTTATGCATGTAATAATTTTGGACATCAAGCTGTAAATTGCATATCTAACAACAGGAACAATAACTACTTTGAGAGCCATACACAAAGGGGTTATTCAACAAGACCTAGTGAAACATAGAGAATAAGTTACAACATGTTTGAATCTTTGAGCACTGAAGTTGAATGTTACAAATGTAACAATTTTGGACACATGGCCAAAAATTGCAGAATGACAGTCCCTCCTAAAGAACCTCAACAGAGTCACAAACAAGAACCTCATAAAATGACATGGATAAGAAAGCAAGATCAGTATAGCAATGAAGA
>ML791834.1:206412-223371 GCA_009831015.1 Picea engelmannii
TTATGGTTTTTAAACTCTTGTATAAATACTCTTAAGTTTAAGCTAGTGAGACACCTTTGGATGAATGAAGAAACTTGAGAATTTGCACTCTTAAAGATCAGCTCTGTGTTTTTGTTCATTTGAATGCTTATGGTGAATTGAATTCTATTGGAGTCCTTTCGTAGATGAAGTTAACCAAGTGTACCAGGGAAGCAGTGGAGGGCCCCCATTGCCAACTAGTACACTCTTTCCTTGTGTTATTTTTCAAGTACATGTTTTAGATCTTGCTTGATGTAGATGAGTTTTATCTTGCTGTAGGTAAATGAATTTTATAGTTCAGTTACATGCTTAATGTTTTCAAGACTTACTCATCATTGTGAATGGATTCTTGAATGAGAAATCAATGAGCAGTTAGACTTCAAGCATTAAGATAGTTTTGAATGCTTTTGAGTTATTTGATGCTTTCAGTACTTTGATTTGATTTGATGTTAATGAATGAATGAAAGAAGAACAATGAATGCATCTCTTGAACAAGAGTTTTGTTCTTCCAACGTTTGATAGGTCTTAAACTTTCTTTTGAATGCTTATTGTTTTCACTCTTCAGAAAAACAAGTGCTGATTACTGTTATGAGGACTATGAAGACGACTTCTGAATAGAAGCTTAGTGTCTCTTGCACAGTCAGCCTTAGAATAGGTTTTATGCTTACTGTTTTTACCATTTAAAAACAAATGCTGATCACTGTCATGAGATCTATGAAGATGACTTCTGAATAGGAGCTTAGCATCTCTTTCACATTCAGCATTAGAATAAGTTTTGGGTTATCTCCATAAAAGATAAAAACTATCTCTAAAATCCATATACTTTGGACATGTCTCTAAGTCTTACAAACACCGGATTGACAATTAATTACACTCTAATTTGCTAGGGTAGATTAGAGCTCAACAACGGTCACGATATGTTCCTGACATAGAGTGATCCGACGGTTCATACTCTCCTCAATCTTAATGACCATTGATCCATGGCTTAACACTTGATTGGTCCATGATCTCTATTTAAAGAGCATGGAGGGTCATTTGCCGATGATCGATTGTGAGAAAATCTCTAATAAAATCTCTCTGTAATCTTTTTATTTGCATTAATAAACTGCTCCAAGTGGTCGCGTTGGCTGGGGCCGTGAATTTTTCCCTATAGGGGTTTTACCACTTGAAAACATCGATGTGTTGATATTTGATCTGGTTATGTGAGTGGTTACTGAAGGTGTTCATCCTATGTTGGAATACTTGTGTTGTCAAACAACCCTTGAGGTGTCAGCACCACAGGGTCATGAAGGGAACACAACCTGGCTCAATAGGAAACTTCGAGAGGTGCAAGATATGATTGTGCAGCTGCGCAAAGTGCAAAGAGTGTCAAAAGAATAAAAAATGAAAAAAACCTAAGGGAGCGCGAAACAACCAGGAAGAAAGTCCGCGCGTAGAAGAGGCATGATCATCAAACTCTGTTTTGTATTCTCAGATGCAACGCAAAATTTTGATAATTTTCTCTTTTTTGTGTGGAGATTTTCATGTTCTTAATGTAACGGGTTGGCTGGCCAAAAGGTGTAGACAGTGTCTACTGTATGTAACATGAGCTCGATGACAATCTAATATAAAAAAAGTATTCTGGTTATAGCAGTTGAATGCATCGTTTCTTCTCTTTGCATGTGTATCTACTGGGTTCTTTGTCCAATTTTCTTGTAAGTTAGCCCCGATTTTATACTTAGTGTTGCTCTGATTTGCTTTGCATTCTTTGTTGATATCCTTTTGAAAAAAAAAACCTCCGACGCTGATCGATTTCATTGTATGGTGTTGACGTGGCATCACTGACTAGGGACACATGGTACTGAAGACCGGGAACTCAGCTCACGGGTACTGGTCGGACTCAGGAATTTGTTTAAGTTGAGCACTCTAATATTGACTTGGGACTGCCGATGCCAAAAAAGGTATTGGGGATCGACTTTCGGAAATAAGCCTATCGCGTAGTTTCCTTGTGGATTATCGTCCTCGAAAAACGCCCGATATCAAAAACGTTTAAGAAGTCAGTGATCAACGATATCATTTCTTTCTTCGTTAGCACTTACTCCTTTAGCCTTTTTCCGATGCCGAAGGGGTCGGTCATCGGCGATATCCTTGTTGAATCTTGTCGTGAAAGAAAACTCATGTTTTCCAACGCCGACAAAGATCGACACTCGGCTAACTTGGTTCTCTCGAGTGATTTCCTTTCATGCTTAATCCTTTCCGATGCTGAAGTTCTTAAGTGCGTCAGGGAAAAGTCTTGACTGTCAATTATTCCTAAGGAGGGAGGATTGATCCATGTGGATATTGATGGCCACCCACCTATTCCAACTGGCTCAAAACAATTGGTTGACAATTTAGTATTTTTAGCAGTTTTTTGGTACCTAAACTTTCGGGGCCATTTTGAGGGCCTAAACAAAATTTTTTCACGATAGGGCACCTAAAAGAGAACCAAAGGCTTTGATTGAGCCGAAAAGATGAATCTCCTCATTGATTTCTTTCTAATGACCTATCGTGCGCCCCAAACGAATATTGTATGCCAAAGTTACGCGCCCAGGAAGTTGATACACCAGACTACCCAAAACGGGGTCCACAAAATTGTTGGCTTTTCATCTTCTGGGGTTAGGGTTTTGTATTTTATTTATGTTAAAAATTCCTTTGGAGCCTCATTGTAAATCTTCTTATGATTGAGAGTATCCATCACATCTCTTCTCAGAGATAAGCTGCCACCATTCTAGCGAGTCTTTCACTTTGTAAGTTTACAGTTCTGTACATTTCACTCATTAATAGAAATTGTGTACTAATGTATATCTGTGCCTCTTGTTATATACATATGATATATCTCTATTATATTATTGGATCTCTTGAAATATCTCGATATATTTCTTTATTATATCTCCTCTCTCAGTTCGTGCTGAAATAATCGGGATCAACTCCGTACTAACACTTTCCCGGTCTCTTGTTTTCCTTCTTGTGTCCTCCTAGATGTACCAAATTCTAGGGACCATGTCCATTACATGGATAAACTGATGGACCTGTTGAGTGTGAGGGATGTACTTGGATATCCAACACCTCTCACAAAAGGAAATATGATCCTAAGGATCTTTAGTACCCTTATATTGATTTACCATCTCAAATTTGGTGGTGGGATGGAACCTAGCATTTATAAACTACCCACATGCACCCATTCTTGTATGTCACCACAATGTGTCTCCCACCAACGTGTAGATGTTCCTATGATGACAAATTCCATGGCCTATACCCTTTGATTTTCTGATACTGCTTCCTCCATCTGTGATAGGAACGTGTTAATTGGACCTGTACCATCAAATATTGGTGTATCACTTAACTCCAATCCAATCCAATTCACACCATTTGTAATCCATGCACATAAGCTAGTGGAAAATTCATATAGCTTATTCTTGCATCTCTCTATAACATCATCCAAATCTATGTCGTATGAGCACACACTTCTCCATCTCAACTCACCATCTATTGTGGGATTGACATAATCCTCTGTGTGACCTGTAATATTACAAATGTTCTCAATAATTGAATTCTATGCATCCTTATTCATGGGTTCATTATATATGTCTCCCTCATTTGGATCCAATGGTGCAATAATGTGAAAGGTATCTATTTCAAAGGGCCTTTTCCCTTTCTTTAGATTCAAAATTTCATTTTTTTTCAAATTCCCAGTCAATGCCAAGTAACACGAGGTAGGGATATGAGTCATCCACGATCTCAATCACACCAAAATCAACTTTAGTCTTCACCCCTTCAATATTCACTTCTACTTGATCCAACCAAATGATGAGATAGATTTGATATTGGTTAGGCATCCTGAGTTGAATGGGGGACCACACTAAGTTTTGCTTTCCCATCAACTCCCAAGATTTATTTCGCAAGGTGTTCACATAGGATCGCAAGTCCAACATGACACCATCCATATCATATCTTCGGGGTTAAGCTATCATTTTGAACTCTCTTCCTGTGCACTTTTGTTTGCTCACCTAGTTCATATCCCTTTCTAACAACGAGACATATATAGATACAATGGTCTCTTATTACCCCATACATATTGTCAACATAGGTCTCAACGTTTTTGCATCCTCATGATAACTTAACATTTTCAAACAAAAACACATACTTATTACCCCATACTTGATCCTTTGCTTTCTCTTCGTGACCAGTGCTGCACTTTGTTTCTTCTCACATCTTGCGTCACAACTTTTCATGCATGTGTTCCTCTATTTATTTCTATTCGGCCTGCTACACCTCCTCATGTACCTCGGCTTCTTCTAGTGACCATTATTTCGCTTGTTGGATCTCCTTGTGCACACGAGCTTCCTCCAATTATTTCTATGTTGCACAGTGTAACTCTTCACGAACGTGGGCCTCCTCAAATGATCTATGTGTGGCTCGTTGCACTTCTTTATGCACCCAATCTTCCTCTAGTGATCTTTGTGTCACATTTTGTATCTCTTCGTGCACTCTGTCCTCCTCTATATCCCTCTACGCATCATGTATAAATTTATTTTGTTGCACAAATTCAAACTTGGGATGTGCCTGCACCACTTTTTCGATATTCCCTTCAATGTTATGACCCGAGCAATTTGTACACTGTAAGCATATTCCCATCTAAATTCCTCCTTGGTTTACCACCCACACATCATCTTCTTCCTCTGTCTTCTAACCTCTGCGCGACTCCATAGTCACCATATTGTAGTGTGCCTTCTTCTCTTCTCACTTTGCCAACAAGTCTGGGAAATATTCTATGACAGTATCCACAGAGAGCACACGGATTAGTAAAAAATCATGACACATGGCCCACTTTGCCACAATTAAAGCAAATAGGTGGTCTTCCTCCACCATCACCATATCCTCATCCTCTTCCTCATCCATATCCTCCTCTTGAACCTCCTTGGTATCCTCCTCTATCTATGCCTCCACGATCACCACCTTTATGTTCTTCCTAGACCCAAAAGGCATTTGTAGCGTGCTCCTGGATCAATTAAAGTGACTAAAAATTGTTCCCATCATGCCCCATGTATTTGAAAATCTCAAAAAATAGAGTATGCATAATATTTTTCTATTTCTGTAGTGTTGGACACACATTGAGCACTGAGGAGGTATATGTCCCATTGTCTGCAAATCTTGCACCATTTAGTCTGAGGTCCATTCAGGAATGGGTTTAGCACACCCGTCGTGATGTAGCTCCATAACATTCATTCCTATGGTGGCCTTCTGTGCAACACATAATACACCACACATGGTTGTGCATCGCCTTAGCCTTAGCCATATCTTGTATTTGCATCATGCAATTTCTGAGGTCATATTTCACTTGTTCCATCTCTGCCAATTTCTCACCACCTCTTGGTGAAACTTCTAGGCACATCACAATCTCCATGGCCTCTGTCTGAGTCGTCACCTTCTGTTGGGTGAGTGGGACTCGAATGTGGGGTAGGAGTCCTACAATGAAAAACTCTTTATGTTGGATGTATTGGATCTGAAATGTCAGTCCGTCCAAAAATATATTGAACCGTTGGCCAAAGTCCCATATGGTTTCTCCAACCTGCTACTTGATGTCTTTGACCTCAATCAAAAACTGTTATTCTGACTTAGGTTTATGAAACTCCCTAAGAAAATATCTCTTAATCTTTATCAGGGATCTAGTCTGTTTCACTGACATAATCACCTTATACTTCATATACCATTTCAGAGCTCTATCTCTAAAGGTGGTCTCCAACTATTCTAACTTCAATGCTTCCTCCATGATTCTCTTCATGAACTTTATACCTTCATATGTAAACCAATGTTGTTCTGCATTGTATTTAACCATTCCATGGAACACGAGTAGCCTCACAGTTCTTACCTGATTCACCATACTTAACCTATTGTTGTGTCCTCCCAACTGACTACTAGTTGTTGGTGATATCTGATATTGATACCGAAACTTTTCCTGGTGAAATATTGTTGACTTCAACCTCTTCTTCACTCGTCACTTCTCCTTTTTTCCACTCTTTCTTCTTCTACAACTAGCTCCACACTTTCTTCACTTCTTTCTTATTGATTACAAATGTGCAAGGGGGTGGTTCAAAGAGGAGGTTCCTCCATATTCTCTCATTATCTTCAGTGAGGAATCCCAAAGAGATTCCTACCTATAGTTTCACAAGTCCATTCACAATTTCTAAAACCTCCTCCCCTTCTCTGAGGGGTCCATCACCATCTTCTATCACATCGACACTGCTACTCTGCACCTCATCTTCCTCTAATGTGACTACATCTCTTAACAACCAATATGATCTAACTTCATCTTCTCTAACCCTACTACCACTACTCATGGTATCCTCACTTGATACCCTATTCCTAACACCGCATATTTTCAATGACCTCTCTCCTTTTATGCTCTTGTCTAACACATAACCGTCTCTCGTAGATCCCCATGGTGTGGTCTCCTTTCTCTTCATTCTGCATCTGACCCTTGATCCTTCACCCATTACTATATTATTTTTGCTCCCCTGTTCAAATTTCATCCTTAGCTCAACTCTTCTTACATATCTCTCAACTCTTCTTCTCTTCTGCTCTTCTTAGCCCATTCTTTCCTCACCTCATCTCATCATCTTCTATATCCCTCCCAATGGATCCATTTTCTCTCTCTTCACCCCCCTTCTTTCCACCCCCCTCTATGCAAGGGGGTCTACTTGACCATCCTATTGGTCTCCATGCACATCAACCCCTTCTCTACAAAAAACATATTGATCCAGAGGGGAATCTCTTCCAATAGTCTCTTTCTAGGGACTTCCACAAATTTTCTTTCAACCTCATTGAAAGAATCATTGTATTCAATGACAAACTCAAATATATATTCTTTCTTAACCCGGTCGAACCAAAAGTCTATTGATTTTAGTTTGGTCCTATACCAGTGGTTCTTGGATTCCCAAAGTAGTGTTAATATATGTCTTCCTCCTCAACCATCCATACAACAAACAAGGAAATTGAACAAAGAAAACTTCACTCAAATCTATATAGATATACCTATGTTTCCAACTTTCGATGTTGGATATCAGGTTCTTGGTTTCTTGTCATGAAAACTCATCTTCCTTCTTAGATAACCAATCTTGTATTTCCTCCTAAGAAACATTTCA
Source organism: Picea engelmannii (assembly GCA_009831015.1). Taxonomy (NCBI): domain Eukaryota; kingdom Viridiplantae; phylum Streptophyta; class Pinopsida; order Pinales; family Pinaceae; genus Picea; species Picea engelmannii. The sequence continues at coordinate 213,591 of ML791834.1, forward strand.
TCTCATTCTTTCCCCTCATCATGCAATACAAAACCTTCATGTCTCGACAACGAAACCATTTATTGGCTTTTTTTTATCCACTCTCCTCACTATGGGGTTTAAGACCTAGGTTTCATCAAGCTTGAACAACAAAACCCCCAAGGCATTGGCATAATCAATCTTTAATCTAGGACCAAAGAGGGTCTGACCCGAGACACCATGAGAATCACAAAAACTGATAGTGTTGTGTCAGATGCAAAGGGAATGTGCATACATGAAATTCTCTCAGGTATAAATACATTCATTCATTCATAGCTAAATAATAGAGTACCGTGCATTAGAAAGTAAAGCATATACACATTCAAATCATAACACACATAATATTGTAGAGAGAAAGGACTTCATATTTCATTCATTAACTTCAAATGCATCTAGATACAAAAACCCATAACAAAGATATGTGTATGTGCTCTAAACTCATACAAAAGTCATTACAGAGATATGTGCTATGCGCTCTCATCTCATTCCTTCTTTCCTACACAATTATAACTCTATTACAGACTTATGCAAGAATTAGACAAAGTTGGACATGGAACTCTTTCTTTATGTTCCTAGAGACTCTCTGTTATAGTCATGAACTCTCTATTACAATGCCCTTCTCTATCTCACTTGACTACTCTACTCCACTCTCTTGAGTGAACAAAAGATCCACACGCTTTACATTTCCACATGCAACCCCCAAATCTTCTTGGAGCATGGAAATCCGAACTAACTTGCCAACTCATTCATACCTTTGCCTAATATCATTCATGTCATTATAATACTTGATTTACAAGATATTCTTGAAGATACACTAAGATTCACTACATGCGGTCTTCTTTTTGGTTCCTTGTGTGCAATAAAAAATAGGGCTAGTATGTGCAATAATACTTTGGTTGGCGATGATACTAATCCTTCCTGGCGTCGCACAATGTATCTTCATGGGCACATGCACAATATTGATTTGTGGTGCATGCAACTTCCCCAGAACATTGGGTGCCAACATGATTCATGAAATTGTTTCTAGTTGAACATCTTTAGAGCATTGTAATCATTGATTGGAATCCTAATGCATTGTTTTGTTATATATTTTGTGGAATCATTAAAGTAAATCATATGATTGCACGGTTTTATTTCACTTAAATAGGTTTACCTTTCATCACTTGGGATACCCCTCGTGGCTTCTAGGAGATGGTCTAAAGTGCAGGGGACATTGTACTGAGGTGACAGTGGTGCACTTTTTTAGAAAAACAGGGTCGCAGAGCAATAAAATAAAAAAAAATGCATAAATAAAACACAAAAGATACACAATACAATAGAGACACATATATACATGGTTCACCTAGTGTGGGATATGTCCACCAGAGAAATTGCTAGGTCCTTCCTTTATTATTATCCAACAAATGAAGGGATACAACCTACAACACACCTGTTGTAACTTCTTATTCTTTCTCTCATAGTCTCCTCTCTCAGAATACAATATTAGATATCACTCACACCCTTAATAAAATTCCATCATACATAAAAGAGGGTTGTCTTCTAGGGAAAAAATCCATAACATAGCTTCTACCGTTTAAATTTGCGACCTTATAATGAACGGTCCAGATTGAATACGAAATTACAATATTTTACAAGGCAATTTTCCCAAAATTTCTCTTTAGGGGCACTACCCCCAAATCCCCCACTAGGGGGGGGGGGTTCCATTCATTTTTTCTGCCCCCCCTGGACCCCCTTGACGACTATAGTGGGGGGGAAAGCCCCCTCTCACCCCCCTGTTAGGAAATGAGATCCAAGCACCACTGAAACAAACCTCTGAATCAAGAAGATAATTAGGCTCCACAACTAACACACTTCCCGTCTTGTTCCCCAGTTAGCACCTATGTTGGGACCTTTCGCAAGGGTGCTAGTTCAGGTGGTAGCAAGCGACTTCCATGTCAACAGCTCACTTAAGGCAGGGGCTTGCTACTTTTCAAATCCCCTTGTTCAATTATTTTATCACCTTCAAGAATTATCAAATGAACTATGAAACAAGTGACTTCTCATAGATAAATTGCCTTGTGGAAAATTTCTATGCCTTTTCCCATGTTTCCATAAGCCAAGTTAACATAACCTTAGTCCTTACCTTCCAAGCTTAATAAAATTTCTTTGGAGATACCTTGAGACCTTGTCCTTGCTTTTATTTGTTTCAGATAAGTTGGCCTTTGTCCTTGCCTTTCGTATAACCTCTCTAGTGATCTGTGTAATGAATCGACTGATCAAAAGAAAAACATGTTTCAAATACAAAGGGTTACATGTATATGTAGTTTCTTATAAATGATACATTGTGATTTTCAATCATTGTTCACACTTTCCAATGATCGCATGCCCAAAGGAAGGTGACTAAAATCACATTGTAATTTAAATAGTAACATACTCGCAAATCAAGGGAATGAAACACTAAATAACATACACGATAGATATATTGCAAAAGGAAAGAAAAATGTAATCCTTATCAATACATGCATATGCATCAGATTTAGATATGTCGCAAAAGGAAAGTAGAATGTTATTCTTCTCAATAGTGCATGTTTATGCATAAGATTTACATGGGATTGTAGAGTAACGATCACATGCCCAAAGGAAGGTGACTAAAATCACATTTTCATTTGAATATTAGCATACTCCTGAAGCGACAGAAGGGAACATTGAATAACATACACAGTAGATATATTGCAAAAGGAAAGAAGAATGTAATTATTATCAATACATGCTTCTGCATGGGATTTAGACATGTCACAAAAGGAAAGTAGAATGTTATTCTTCTCAATAATGCATTCTTATGCATAGGATTTACATGGGATTGCAGAGTAGTGACTAGAGTAGGAGCTCAATAGCAAGTTAAAACATAGATTTTTAAAAATTTTACTTGACAAGAGACAAACCATGTATAATTGCTTTCACATCCTTCATTCTTATGTTATGCTTGCACATACATCCATGGCATAAGTTCTTTGACCTCCCTCATGCTTGTTTCATGCTTGCACATACATACACCTTCAACAATAGAGCTCATCCCAACCAATGTGAAATGGATGGGAGCGATCATATCTCGACAAAGAAAGTCATGAATAAGTAGCATGGAACAATGTGAATCAAACTCTATGATCTATGTTATGTTGTGAAAGTTTTCCAAATTTATATTTTGATCATGTTGTGAATGGAATTATGGAATTGACTAGAACAAAAAGAGGCTCCAAATTATTCAATAGACACAACCATATACTACTCATATCTTCCTTTGATTCATTTGAGTCCTTTTTGGACAACCATAACCCATCTGATATTGGCCCTACATGTCACAATTAATAAGACATCAAAATGTTAGAATGTTACAACATTACAAAAAATGTGTTTGTGCTTTTATGGAAGTATGGGGTCTTCCATCTAAATGTGATGTGCCCCACTCTTCAAATATATCCCATTCAACACATGCATCCATTTATCAATGATCATAAGAAACTCATCAACACACTATTGTTTCTAATAGTAAATCTATAAGGTAGATGAAAATATTATTCAAATTTGTAGTCTCCATTTGTAATACCCCATTTTTCCCAAGTATGTTTTTGCTCATGATTTGGAGGATAGCCCTTGGTAGATAGGGTGACTCACTTGGTATTCTAGAATTGGTCACTAATCAATGATATGATCTATGTGCATCAGTAAAAGTTTGTAGAAATTGTTGTGTGTGTGTGTGTTGTTCTACTAATTTTGAGAATCTTGCATGTATTCCTTGATTGGGAAACGACTAGGCATGGATAGAATGGAATGATCTATCAGAATGAAAATCTTTCGAAGTATCCATAATATCCATTTAGTATGTTGTGTTTTCAAATCCATAACAAGATTCATCATCTACATAAGGATTCATCGCAAAGGACAACCAATTTGATCAACTAATAATAAAAGATGCATGACAATATCAACAAATACAAATGTCTGCTAAATTTCAATAAACTAGATATGAACCAGAAACCCTAAAATTGCTAAATTGAAACAGGGAATTGGGAAATTCCCAAAACACCATGCTCCATAATGAAACTGGGCATTGGAAGCCATCGAAAGCTATTAGCAGAGTGAACTTAGCTTGGGAAGCTTGGAAGAGTGGGTAACTGATGCTCCTTGGCATGCTTATCGTCATTCGAAACCGAGTCTTCTTCTATTATCACAAGGTTGGAGGAGGGTCCCTATGATCCGGGGGTTCCCCCATCCTCTTCGGAGTTTTCCTTGTCACTAGGATGTAATTCAAAGATCTCAATTCAAACCCCAAATACCACCTTGAACACAACGTCAAACTTAACTTCCAAGAGTTCTAGACTAATTAGGATTTCCTGATTCTGCCCCCCTTTCTCCTCCATGACTTGAGCTATAAAGGCTTTGTTAAGCCAAAATAACTCTGTTTATTGAAAATTTTTAGTGTCTCGAATCCTGGAATAACCAGGGTCATAATTCTGACCATTGTACTTGTGTTCAATATGCTCCATGGAGACCTGTTTTCTTCTCTCTTTGAGCATGATTTACATTTCTTTCACTTCCTCTTTAATATTTGGAGTAATTTTTTCTTGAAAAATCCATTTAGCCTAACTATCTTTCTTTTGCACTTGCATCATATATTGGGGCAAAGAGTTATGACTAGGGGGTCAAGAAGTGGATCTTTTTCTTCCTCAAGTTATCCTCTTACTAAACTCTGGGCAATCCTTAGAAAACAATTTTGACATGATGAACAATGGAATGTTGGCAAAGGGGACAAGGGGACACAAGGGTGTGAAGGAGACATGAGTGAATCACCCCCATTTTTCTTCCATCTTCCCCTTTCAAAGCAAGAAGCATAGAAACCCTCCCATGCTCGAGAGGAGACTCACCAAACAAAGACACATAACAAACAAGATATCTAAACCAAAATTAGAGTAATGACACCAATACACAAAAATTTGAAAGACAATATAGACCGTTAGACTTTCAGGCCAATCCTTGTGGTGGAGAGGAGGACTATGACTTTATAGTTCCAAGGTTTCTCCTTGCCTCTACCTAGCCTCAACACTATGTATCCCAAATTTTCATACTTAAATAAGAGGCTTACCTCCACCTGCAACCATAATGGATGAAGTTTCCATCATTTCCCTGTTATCATTGCACCAACCTCTGATCAAACATAGCGTCGTGTCCATCAAACTCCTCATCCTAACCTTGTCCTGACTCAATTGATTCTAACTTCCACAACACGATTCATCATCGACATAAGGGTTCATCACAAAGGACAACCAATTTGATCAACTAATAATAAAATATGCATGACAATATCAACAAATACAAATGTCTGCTAAATTTCAATAACCTAGATATGAACCAGAAACCCTAAAATTGCTAAATTGAAACAGGGAATTGGACAATTCCCAAAACACCATGCTCCATAATGAAACTGGGCATTGGAATCCATTGAAAGCTATGAGTGGAGTGAAATTAGCTTGGGAAGCTTGGAAGAGTGGGTAATTGATGCTCCTTGGCATGCTTATCGTCATTCAAAACCGGGTCTTCTTCTATGATCATAGGGTTGGAGGAGGTTCCTTGTGATCCGAGGGTTCCCCCATCCTCTCCAGAGTTTTCTTTGTCACTAGGATGTAATTCAAAGATCTCAATTAAAACCCCAAATACCACCCCGAACACAACTTCAAACTTAACTTCCAAGAGTGCTAGACTAATTAGGATTTCCTAATTCTGCCCCCCTTTCTCCTCCATTACTTGAGCTATAAAGGCTTTGTTAAGCCAAAATAACTTTGTTTATTGAAAATTTTTAGTGTCTCGAATCTTGGAATAACCAGGGTCATAAATTTGACCACTATACTCATGTTCAATATGCTCCATGGAGACCTTTTTTCTTCTCTCTTTGAGCATGATTTCCATTTCTTTCACTTCCTCTTTAATATTTGGAGTAATTTTTTATTGAAAAATCCATTTAGCCTAACTAGCTTTATTTTGTGCTTGCATCATATATTGGGGCAAAGAGTTATGACTAGGGTGTAAGTGGATCTTTTTCCTCCTCAAGTTATCCTCTTACTCGACTTCGGGCAATCCTTAGAAAACAATTTCGACATGATGAACAATGGAATGTTGGCAAAGGGGACAAGGGGACACAAGGGTGTGAAGGAGACATGAGTGACTCACCCCCATTTTTCTTCCATCTTCCCCTTTCGAAGTAAGAAGCAGGGAAACCCTCCCATGCTCGAGAGGAGACTCACCAAACAAAGACACATAACAAACAAGATATCTAAACCAAAATTAGAGTAATGACAACAATACAAAACAATATGAAAGACAATATAGACCGTTAGACTTTCAGGCCAATCCTTGTGGTGGAGAGGAGGACTAGGACTTGAGATTTCCAAGGTTTCTCATTGCCTCTACCTAGCCTCAACGCCATGTATCCCAACTTTGCATACTTAAATAAGAGGCTTACCTCCACCTACAACCATAATGGATGAAGTTTCCATCATTTCCCTGTTATCATTGCACCAACCTCTGATCGAACATAGCGTCATGTCCATCAAACTCCTCATCCTAACCTTGTCCTGACTCATTTGGTTCTAACTTCCACACATTGCAGTGATCAATTTCTCCTCCCACGCACATTTAGACCTCCTCCATTGCATATCCTTCGAGTGCCACCTCACTTTCATAAACCATCCCATCCGAGTAAAATCTATTAATATATTATTAATACTTTAATAATCTATTAATAATTTATTGAAACTATATTAATATATTAATATATTAATACACTAATCTATTAATAAGTTTAATGTTAAAAAAATAAGGTTTATAAAGATTTTAAGAGGACTAGTCTAAATAAAACAAGGAACCTATCCAAACAATAAAAAGATAATGAAAACTTAAGAAAAACAAACTAACAATATAATTGTCTAAAGAATCAAACAAGTTAAAAAGAAGATGCCTAATAATATCTTTTTATTATTTTTATATAAAAGAAGATGCCTAATACTATCTTTTTATATTTTTTATATAACACTTAGAACATTGTTTATTAAAAAGTTATATTATAATTTTTTTATATTTGACTTCATATTGTATTCTAATTTATTTATTTTTATGTTATATTTATATTGTAAACATATTTTATTAAAGTAATAAAGCATAACAATGTTGTAAAGAGTTAACTTTGATCTTATTGATCCATTTGCTGGTTAATATAGGGAATGAGTGTATTTACTTTATTTGGGTGATTGATTATGTCAAGAGGCTCTTTGAAACATCAATTGTAATAGTGATCTTCTCTTGAAAGGATTTTGGTGTCCTCAATGTACGCATGGTGCTTGTCTTTGAGCGAATGCTTCATCAATGTTGAAGTGTGAATATGTTCATTCCTAATGTCTATTTCGTGCTCTTTAATATTTACATGAAATGAATGATCAGTTTCTCCAATGTAACATTTTCTGCAAGAGTAGGAAACATTGTAGACACCTTTGTATTGGCAGTGGTTAGTGGTGTTTTTAACAAACCACATTTTTTATCTAATAGTTGTCATGGACTTGAATGAGGTTGCAATTTACTTCCTCCACAAGAATTTCACAATCTTATCAGTGACCCCTTAGATGTAACGAAGGTAGGCCTTCTTATTATTATAGGGTTGATTATTGCGACAACGAGACCCTCTTCCTACTTTTTCAATAAACTTCTTGATGTTCTTGTTCCCATAGACTATGCTCTTAAATACCTTCGTTAGGTGGTATTTATCCTAATCAATATGCTCATCGTCTAACATTCTCGTTTCTCTCATAGTGAGGGTGCTAAGGACCCCAGTCTTTTGAGGAGGGTGGCAATGTGAGTCTACATGAAGGTTTCTTTCAATATGATTTTTCTTCCAAAATGTTTATGTCCAAGAGTTTGATCTTGCTTCTTGATAATTATCACATCAAGGAAAGGGGTGCTCCTATTCTCTTCTAACTCCACAGTGAACTTAATTTCTTCAAAGAAACTATTAAGGTGCTCAAAAAACTTATTCAACTCAAAATTTCTATGAGACACTTTACATATATATCATCCATGCATGTCGTCCATCTTGTTGGCTTTAGGGTTTAGAGTCATGAGATCTTTTTTCGAACTATTCCATGAAGAGGTTGGAAAATATGGGTGAGAGAGGGGATTCCATTGCTACACTACTAATTCGTTCGTAGAATTCTCCTTGAAAACTAAAGAAAGTTGAGCGAAGACCTACTTTTTCCAATATTTTTGTCTTTGAGTCTGTAACCTTATTGATTACTCGCACAACCTCATTAAATTGAATTTTCATGGAGAGTGAAACCACACCAAAGATTATGGGCATGTCCTCAGGTTCTACTTTCTCATCCTTGATAAGTATCACAAAATCACTGGAATCTTTTATGAATGAGTCTGTATTGTCTACCAAGGGACATAAGAGTTTTGCCACATACTTTGTCAATTCATAGGTTGGGGATCTGATTGTGTTGACAATTGACCTAAGTGGAACCCCTTCTTTATGGATTTTTGGAAGGCCATAAATTCTAGGGGTGATCTCACAACTTGGAGTAAGTTGTATGTTTATCCTCTCATCAACATTGGTTTTTTTTTATAACATTCTTGACCTCCTTAATTGCTTTTTATATCAAGTTACTTCTCAGCTTTTCGTAACTACCACTAATGGTGAGGTTCCTAATCATATTTACATTGTAATTTTTTTTGTTCATTACAACCATAGCCCCACCTTTGTTTGTCTTCAGGACTACCATGTCATCATTTCTTCTTAGCTTCTTCAGGGCTTCATGCTCTTTCATTTTCACATTACTTCTTGGTGGTTTCATTGCTCTTAGAAAGTGTGCACAATCTTGTCTAACGATTTACTTATTGACTTCTTTCATAACTTGTATACTATCCTCTATGTTGCAAATCCTACTTTCTACTGTAACAGTTTTGGCAGCTAAAGCAAATCCAACCCTTTTTTTTCAATATGCCCAACCCTTCACTATTTAACACATGGATGGATAGATTGACTACTTTCTTGGAGTCATTGTCTATGGTGTTGCCATGGTTCTCCATCATAAGTTTATAAATCTTTTTATTCTACCTATCCTTCATCATGCATCCTTATTTTTCAGCCTTCAAGGCCATGTTAGCATCTATCACTATCCAGAGGTCATCATAGATTTTGTATGCTGAATTCAAGTGCAATTGTAGAGCACTGTATGATAGGGTATCTAGCATAGATCAGGTTCTCCTAATCTCACCATGTATCATAGCTAATCTTAGTTTCTCAAATTCTCTATAGTTCCAATTCCTACATAGTCGATGATTAAAGAATGACAAATGTAGGAATCATGTTACAATGTCTACATATTTTTATAAAAATCAAATCCATAGCCCTTCTTTCAATTTTTACTCTTAATTTTTCTAGCAATTGGATCTCATTTCAGACTTCCCTTCCATAAAGGGTAGTAATTACGGTTCTAATATTTATGTGGCATGTTTTTCCATTATTCAAATCTTCCAAAGTATCCACAACAATCATTTAGTATGTCGACATTTCAAATCCATAATACGATTCATCATCAGGATAGAGAGTCATCAGAAACAACGACGAATTTGATAAATTAATAATAAAAGATGCAGGATGATATTAGCAAATACAAATGTTGACGAAATATAACAAATCTAGATATCGACCCTAAAATTGATAAATGGAAAAGCAATCCAT
>ML791834.1:234762-276077 GCA_009831015.1 Picea engelmannii
TAACAGAGCGCTGCTCGACTGGAGGTTGCCCCCTCGAAGAGGCCTGTGAACATTGCTATCTAATTCAAAGTGCTATTTCTATTGCTATTTCGTATATCATTTCTGTGTATTGTGAAGATTATGCTGGATATTTTACTGATATTATGTTATTTCTATCATTTCAATTCTATTATGCATATTTTATATATCTGGTATCTTGCAGGTTCTTACACCCTAGCTATGAGAGAAATGATAATTTAAAATGGTGAGCATCTTGACCAAGAGAAATACCACCTAACCAAGGTATTTAAGAGCATAGGCTACAAGAATAAGGACATCGATATGGCTATTGAAGAAGCAGGAAGAGGGTCTCATCCTCGGTATAATAAACCCTCTAATAATAAGAAGGCATACCTTCCTTACATCTGAGGGGTCACTGATAAGATTGCAAAAGTTTCAAGGAGGAAGGAAATTACAACATCATTCAAGTTGATGGTTACTATGCGATGAAAAATGAGGTCCGTTAAAGACACCACTAACCACTTCCAATATAAAGGTGTCTACAAGGTTGGATGCTCATGTGGAAAATGCTACATTGGAGAAATTGGGCATTCATTTCATGTAAGGATTAAAGGGCATGGGGCGGGCATGATCCAGATTTAGGAGCGGAATGAACTGATTAACAGACTGAATACAATAAACACAAAGATATGAAGAATAACACATATATCTAGTGAACAATATCTTCTATTGAAAAATGAAATAGGCTGAAACTGTAAAACCACAGAACTGAAACACTTGCTCAAATGGTGGTAGCTATCTATGAGAAGAGATGTGGCTGCTACGCGCATCCGTCTGAGAAGAATGGATTACAATGAGGCTCTAGAGGCCTTTTTGATATTACTCATGAATGAAAAAACCATAGACATCCAAAAACCTAACCCTAGAAGGTGAAACACCAAAATTCATGTGGGCCCCTATGGGTAAGTTGGTGTAAGTTGGTACCTCAACTTCCCAGGGTCATAATGTTTGCATACGACCTCCGTTTTAGGTGTGTGATATCCCGTTGGAAAGGTCTTTTAGAGAACTACACATTCCGCCATCAAAATCTAACTTTGTTTATAGTTTGACTGTGGCAAGCCAAAAAAACAACGTTTAGGGCCCCAAAACGGCCGTGGAAGTACAACAAGATGTGCTTACATGAAAACATACAAAATAAGCCAGTTGGATTAGGCAAGAGGCCACTATTATCCACCTGGAGGATGTGTGGGGCTTTAGACATCCCCAGAAGTGTAGAACCCACAATTATAAATAAGTACAGAAGAACATGCTAAACAAAAACGGACAAGAGGAGCTAGTTGGAATAGGTGGGTGGCCACCAATATCCACCCGGATCAATCCTCCCCCCTTAGGAAGCAATGGTCTCCATTGTGTTGAGTCCCCCCATCAGGTGAGGAAAATTCTACTGGATTTGGCCCCAGGTGAGCTGCTTTCCTTGGTGCAAGAGTTGCCTTGCCTTGACAACCCGATAAAGATGGATCCTCTTCTCGCGAGTGCCCTTGACCTGTGTGTCCACTATATGATCATTGGATGCTTATTCCATGCAGTCAGGGTTGAGCTATATTGGTGGAAGTTGTTATGTGATCTCTGAGGTGCCCAATAATGGTGGAAAATATGGCTAAAGGAGGTCCACATTGAACACTGGATGCAGGCCAAGGAAGGGTGGAGTGTTGAGTTCAAACACATTGCTACCCAAAACCTTGGTGATAGTGTAAGGCTCATAGCGAAGTGGGAAAATATTTTGAAGGGGCCCAGTGAGATGATCCTTCTACAAATGTAACCAAACTTTGTCTCCAACCAGAAACTGGTGTGGTACCCTATGTTGATCATGGCATTGCTTGTACTTAGCACTGGATTTATGAAAAATATCTTGGACCTGTTGGTGGATGTGTTGAATCTGTTCAATGAATCTGGTGGCTTTGTCGATCATAGACTGATCATAGGAAGAGTCTATCTATGCGGTGGCAAGAGGAAGTGAAAAATCAATGGGTCCCAAGGGTTGGAAGCCCAGACCCACCTAGAATGGGCTATGGCTGGTAAAGCTATGGAGAGCCCTGTTGTAATTATGTTGAACGTAGGGGAGACTCTCGTCCCATGTACATGGATTCTTAGAATTGTACATGCACAGGATGTGCACAATCATCCGATTGATGACCTTTGTTTGGCCATCGGTTTGTGGGTGGAAAGAATTGGATTTTGTGAGCTTGGTGTCCAACAGAGACCAGAGAATTGATCAAAATGTGCTGAGGAACCTGGTGTCCCAGTCGGAGATGATGGTCTATGGTATCCCAAAGTGGACCCACACTCGTTCAAAGAAGAGCTTGGCAATATTTTCCACTGTGATATTCTTCTTGTAGGCTATGAGGATGGCCATCTTTGAAAATCGATCAATGACCACAAATACGTAGTCATTTCCTTTCTTGGTGGATGAAAAACCAGACATGTAATCCATTGAGATGGATTCCAAAGGATTCTTGGGAATAGGAAGAGGGGTGTATAAGCCTTGCTTCTTGATGGCTGGCTTGGCAATGGCACATACAATGCAAGATATGATATATGTCTTGACGTCCTGTTGAAGTTTTGGCCAATAAAAATGTTTCTGAAGAACGACCACAGTTTTTTCCATGCCAAAATGTCCTGCCACCCAACTGTAGTGGGCTTCCCAAATCATCTTTTCATGCTCACTTGTAGGAACATAGAGATGGCCCAGGTGGGATAAGAGTTTGTCCTAAATGTGAAAATTGGTGACAATTGCGCATGTACCCAAGAGATGATAGGTGGTGGAGAAGTCTGAATGTTGCTGATAAAGTTGGGGCCATTCAGATTCTTCATGTCCATAGGAATGGAGCACAGTGGTGAGTGCAACCACATGAGGCCGACTGAGGCAGTCAACAACATGATTGGAGATACTTGTCTTATACTTGATGTTGAGATGGAACTGTTGCAGGTAGGTGGACCACTTTTGATGGCGGTCATTCTACAATTTCCCTTGTGTTTGTATGAACTTCAGAGGCTTGTGATCAGTGTGTATGATCATCTCTTTTCCCAAAATGTAATGTTTCCATTGAGGACAAGATTCTACAATGGAACACATTTCCTTGTCATAGGTGGGGTATTTTCAGACAGTGTAAGAGAGTGTCTCACTATGGTATTCTAGTGGATGCCCGTGCTGAGTGAGAACTGCACCCACAACATAGTCAGATGCATCAGTCTCAATCTTGAATGGTTATTGTAGATCGGGAAAGGAGAGTACTGTAGCTGAGCATAAGAGATGCTTCAAATCATTGAATGCTCATTGCTACTCCTTACCCCACATGAACTTGGCCCTACCACTGTCCTTGGTCACCTATCTGAGGGCCCATGCAATATGGGAGAATCCCAACACAAACAACCGATAGAAGTTGGCTAGTCCCAAGAATCTCTGAAGCTCAGTCAGTGTGGTCGAGGCTGGCCAGTCACGAGTGACTTGGATGTTAGCTAGATCAACATGTTCCCCATGCTCATAAACAATGTATCCCAAGTATTGGACCATGTTCATGCGAAAAGAGCATTTTTCCAAGATGGCATATAGCTTGTGCTGCCACAGAGTGCTCAAAACCTACTGAATATGATGCACGTGCTCCTCCCACATCCTACTGAAGATGAGTATGTCATCCAAATATACCGCCATAAAGGAGTTGGTGAAGGGTTTCAATACATCATCCATCAACCTCATGAAAGTGGCTGGTGCATTTGTTAAGCCAAAGGGCATGACTAGACATTTAAAGAGACCTTCTTTATATTTGAAGGTTGTCTTCCATACATCAGTTGGTTCGATGGGAACCTAGTGGTAGCCAAAATTTAGGTCAATCTTGCTGAAGAAATTTCCCCCTTGAGTTGGGAAAGAAGGTCATCAATCCTGGGAATGGCATAGCGGTTCCTGACTGTGATTTTGTTTAAGGCTCTTGTTGGTGCAAGTTTGATCAGACTAGGGTCCTTCTCAGGTTACCAACAAAAGGTACTAAGTAGTCTAGATCACTGGCATTTTCATCTCCGTCAAAGAGAATAAGTCTCATCCCAAGCGCTGCTGAGACAAATAGATAGGGAAGGGTAAGGAAAAGACTTAGGAAGATTCACAGAACCTTTAGGATTCATCCTGATCTTGCGCAAGCCATCTACCTATCGAACAGATATGAACTCATGTATGCAAGAATCAAACCTACTTATGTTGCGAATAAGGATTTACACACAGAATCATCATGTGGAACTCATAAACCATAAAGAAGTACTGTAATGCATAAGTAAAACATAGAAATACATAACATATTTTGAAAATTTAGATCCTTCTTCATATTATCTCCAGAATCATTCTTCATTTACAAGCTTAGAAATACACAATAGTTTTCTATTACAGACTCTTGGCTCTGGACTCATTTCAAAGAGATCTTGCTCTCAAAAGAGGTACCGATTACATTACAGACTTAGAACATTGCTTGACTCGACTGACAACAACCTCATAGAGAGGGGAAGATGAGACTGAACTTGATCCCATAGCTAACCAAACAACCAACCAAATATCCAACAACAAAAACAACCCTTTTAAAATCATGTTCAGTCCTATATATAAGTTAGGTTGCGTCTTCTGTCTCAACTTGCACGCTTTCTTGTTCTGTTGTAACCGCTTTTGCTTAGCTGGCGTTGCACTGTCTTTCACAACTGATTTCTATTGTTCTTTCTTTCTCTGTTGTCCAGCCTCTTCTGAAGCTTTCACAACTTGTACTCAGTAAAAACTTGCTTGATTCCTTATACCAAAAATGAAGGGCTCAACAGGGTCTGACCACAACCCTTGACTCACCCTCGAGTCAAGTGCTTGGTTCTTTCCCAGCTTCCTAGAGGACCAGCTCTTGTTTTCCCTTGTCCTTATTTTATTCTTCCTTCTGCTCTTCTATTTGTGATTTTTCTTCTTTTGCCTCTTCAAACAAAGGGATCAACTCCAAGACCAACTCTAAGGCTCTCTCCCTCACTCCTTGAAAGTTTCCAAATTTATCTTGCCACTTCCTAGTGAGGAGTGATGCCTCTGCAACAAATTGTTGGGTCACCTCTTTACTACACTCCTTTGGCTTGGATGTGACTAACAAGTTACACTTGGAATCTGGTGTTGCTCAAAATTGATGCATCTGCATGTACACTATCTGAATGACATGTCTGAAGTCATGAAACTCTTTCTTTGCTATGGAATGTGCCTCAAGAGGGCATTCAATTCATTGTCTGCCTGTTGGATTTGGTCGAACTTTTGCTGTTGTTCCATTAGGTCTATTGTAGCTGAAAATTCATCATTCAGTACTTGGATTTTGGTGCGCACGTATTCCAGGACCTAGTTGTGTCGAGCGATGATTCCCATCCAATCGCTAACTTCCCCAAAGATCTTTGTGCATTCTACTATGTACTTGTGTAGCACTGCTCGGGTATTGTTTCCTTGTAGCACTATCTTCTGCATATGCTCTTGCAGCTTCTGAGGTTGCTACTCTGCTTCTTGTTGAGTCTGTCGCAAATGTACTTCTAGGTCCTCAGAGCGAGTGGTGAGTTGTGCCCATGCTCCTTGGAGTAGCTCAATTTGATGCTTTGACTCACTTGCATCGCTGGCTTCAGGTAGTTCGGGTGCAACCTTTCAAATCTCCGACCACGCTTCAACATACCTTTTCTACACTCTTTCCAGTTTGTGCTCAACCTGGATTTTTTCATGCGCTTATTATGTCTTGCATGCTTGCACAATGAGCAATTCCTTGCTTGTGACCTTGGCAGACCTCTTGGCATGCTGGACCCTTTTCTCCAATTGATCAGTTGATGCTATGATAAGTCCAAATAAGTGCATCGCTGACCACTGTACCAGGTCAGAAGATGAAGGGGATGCGTCTCTAGGTGCTAGTGTCTGTAGTGGAAGTCCTTTGGCCATTGAATGCTCTAAGCGGGTCTCTACCTCCTCCTCTATTGATGGTCTTGGCGCGTTCCTCAACCTTAGCGCTGAGGGAAAGAGAGTCAAAACCTCTATTTTGGTTATGCATAGTTGCATCATCTCTGCGCATTGCTGAGGGTTCTGGAGAACCCACTCCATATGTTCTCACTCAGATGTCACACTCTGCCCTGGTGTTGATTCTAGTTCCTTCTGAGCCTTTGGTATCTCATTCTCTTTTGTTGCGTCTACGTCTTGTCTTGTGCTTTCTTGGGCACCCTCACCTTTGGATAGTGAGGGGATTTGCTGGTTTCTTTGGGCTTGCACCTCCTCCATGGTTTGGGTGTCTTTTTCTTGTGAAAAAGGCCTAGTTTGCTATTCTTGGATGTCTGGGTTCTGACCAGTCAGCTTCATGCTCTTCTCTGGTACTTCGGGGTTTGGACCAAAAACTTTTAGTCTTGGCATAGCCAACTCCTGGGTTATTTATGGGAGTTCTTGCTCCACTTGCTCTGGCTGATTGAGCTGCATCGACTCTGGGTTTATGGTCTGGGGTGGACTGGTGGTTTTTGGGGTTGGCGAGATGATGAAGGGTGCTCAATGATGATCGTGGATGAAAATGTTTTAGGCTCGAGGTCATCCTGGATATGGATGATGGGGCTTGATCTAACGGCTGCGTGGGTGTGGGGGACGACTGATGCAATAATTTGGGGGTTCAGAGGCTTATTCGGTGAAATCTTGATTCTAGGATTATTCACCATTGGTTCAGTAACAAACACATCAATCAGGATCTGGTTGACGTCCTCACCTGAAAACACGACATTAGATGGAAGCAGATGGTGGACCGACAATTTTCTTTTCTTACGCTCCAATGACTACATCTCGTCTTCCTCCTCAGAGTCTGATTGTGTGGGATCCTCTTTCTTTTGTGGCTCTGAGCTTGCGCTCAGTCCTTTCCTTGCTTCTTTGGATTTATTCTTTAGTAGCTCAGCCGATAGGATGTAGTGCATCCACGACTTGCGCAGGTTGTGTTTAACTCCTGGCCACAAGATTACTTTCTTTTCAAAGGCCTCTTCATCCAGGTAGAACAGTAGCATCTTTGAATGGAATTCTTCCTTTCTAACATGCCTCAACCATACAAACATATGATGCCAGTCCATGCTAAAGGAAATATTTCTTGTATTGCAGTTGAGGAGTTCCTATGGAATACACATCCTTTTTGTTGCATCTATCAGGCCATTGTACCACTTAGAAAACACTGCAGCGTTGAAAGCTGCATTCTTTGAATCCGGCCTGGACTGCCATGGCTTGAACATCTTGGCCATGCGCCCTTTGTCTGGTAGCGTCGAATGTCTTCCCATAGGTGGCTTCCATTTTTACATTGAAAATGCAAGCAGCATATATCCATAGGTGAAGGTTCCTCCCTTCTCCTGCGTGTCCTTGCATGCCACTAGTAGTTCTTCCAGCAGGTAACTACACCAATTGAACATAGCGCCGTTGGCGCAAAAATCTGATATTGATAATGCATCTAGAATGCATTCACCCTTGTAGTATGATCTCATAACCTTTTTGGCTATGATGTAATAACCGATTCTGACTGTTTTTGGTAATATGGGGTCGATTACTGTTGTGCGTCCCCCCCTCTTTGTGTTGAATTTCTCAAACAAGCTGAGCTCTCCTTTCTTTTTGCCGTGCTTACCAGGACCCTGGAATCCTTTCGACACATCCTCTCCTTCGAAGGACAGTCTGGTAAGCTGATGGATATCTTCAGAATGTGTTGGATACCTCTTATACAACCATAGATTTCGGTCATGCACTCTGTTGACATAAACTTTGTGCATTGCGTAACCTCACCAGTGGTGCCGAATACTGATAGGTGTATTAGGTTCATAATGGTCGATTTGAATAAGTTGAAAAACTATGGTTTTGGCATGAATTGAATGCCTCCCAAGTCATATGGAACCATCTCCTAGAAGACATATATATGCATTTGGGGGAACAAAAATGGATCTGTTAGGTTGAGATCGAGGATCTTGACATGCTCCACCTTCCCCTTGAGATCGCCCATGACCTCGACTTGGGGGTTGCAGGGCTCATCTGGTACTGATTCCTTAGAGAAGGTGCTTCGACTTCCTATGGCTCTCGACATTGTGGATTCTAAGTTATCACGACTTATGTGGTGAGCTGAGGACTATGGTCACGACTACGAGTTTCACAATTGTATAGACTTTCTTGCTCTTCAAAATTCATAAATTACTAATCTCTTTTGAAAATGATGTGTTCTATGGAGAATCCTCAGAGGCTTATACTTGGCTTAGTGGGCAGGTTTAGCAATAACTGTGGTTCATCATGACCATATGGACACAACTAGGTTTGAGTTTTTCGACGAGATGGTTTAACGGAGTACATCCTATCGGGCGATTCAGGCATTTACTTGCGTGAGTGGAATAGGGACGTGGCTGGTTTCAGACCTTTCCGTTTGATGGGTGGAAATCCCTGCATGAATTCTGATGGAATCTTTTCTTATCACGGTGTTATGGCTTAACTAAACTCAGACGGGGTACCATAATGACAATAAAGGCTGTGACTAGATTAGGTTCGTGTGGCACATGGACTTCAGATTGTATTCAGATTTGTTCTCCCTATGACCAGAAAGGGGGTCTCTGTCATATTAATGAATGCCATTAACAATTTCTTTTATGCTTCAGATCCTCTGTTGCTAATTCATTAGTTCTGTATCAAACAACACTTAAACAAAATAAAAATAAAAATTGAACTATGTGTCACGACGCAACTCTACGCACATTGACCTTATTAACTGAATTTACAAAAAAATTAGAAAACTCAAATATAACTATTATACATGCTCCTTTGGACCATAGAAACAATCCCCCTTTTTTTCAGTTTTGAGACATATAGGGTTTCAGGTGAGCGCCATTCACCCATCCTGGCTGCAACATACCATCCAATTGTGTGAGTCTGACTGCTCCTGAGGGTCATATCTCCACAATTATAAATGGTCCCAACCAATGCATGTGAAACTTTCCATGATGCTTCTAGTATCGACTATCATAGAGTAGAACCTTGTCTCCTTGTGTAAATATCTCAGTCTTAATATGTCTGTCATGCCAAGATTTTTGTCTTTCTTTTTCAATTGATTGATGGAAGTCTGCTAGAAATCTGGTCTCTTCGAGTTCTTTTAGCTCCATTAGTCTTTGCGCAACTAAATCCTCCTTCGACATATGTGTGATTTGTGCAATGTGCAAACTTGGAGTGATGAAATATGCATGCACCACTGCCTCTTTCCCGTAAACTAGCTAGAATGATGTGTACCTATGGAGTTTCTTTGTGGTTGTCCTGTAAGCCCACAGTACTGCTGGAACTTTGTCATCCCAGTTTTCCCAATTTGCGCAACAGACTTTTGTCAACCCTCTTTCCAAAATCTTATTGAATGCTTCTACTATTCCATTGGCTTGCAGGTGGTAGGGGATGCTTTTGTGATGTTCGATCATGAACTATGCTGTAAGCTTTTCTATAGTGCTACTAATGAAATGGGTTCCCTGTTCATTGGTTAGGCTCCTCGGACATCCAATCAAGTGATAATATTCTCAAAATGAACTTGGAAACAATATCTGTCCAACAGTCCTGAACAACTGTTGCCTCAGCCCAACATGTAAGGTAGTTGGTTGTGGTAATGATGTACCTCACCTTTGAATGCTTAGATGTGGGGTTGATCGGTCCAATGAAGTCAACTGCCCATTTCTCAAATGCTTTTAGAGCTCAAATTGGTTGCAATGGTAATTCATCTTGTCATGATGGCCTACCTATTCTTTGAAAAATGTCACATGATCTAGCATATACCTTTGCATCCTTAAAGAGTATCACCCACCAAAGTCTATCTTGTAGAAATTTCTATGCAGTGGCCTTTCCTCCTATGTGACCTCCCACAAATCCACTATGACATTCCCAGAGTATATCCCATCTTTCATGATCCAAGACGCATCTTCTAAGGATAATATCTAGTCCCATTTTATACAACTGTCCCGCGATCAACTGGTAACCTGCTGCTCTAAAAACCATGTGGCGTTTCTGGGTTGCGAAATATGTTTCTGGGTAGACCCCTGTACTTAAGAAGACTTCTATGTCCCCTAGGTACTTTGGTATGGCCTTAACCTGGAACAAGTCTGCATCTGGGAGTTGATCATCAACTGCTCTGCCACTTTCCCCCGAGTCTAATCTGGACAGGTGATCAGGTCGTATGTTGCATCGTCCTGGCTTAATGATAACTTCAAAGGAAAATTCCTAAAACAACAACAACCATCTACAAATTCTCCCTTCCAACACAGGTTTGTTAACTAGATATTTTAATGCAGAATGATCAGTAAAGAATTTGAAATGAGAACCTAATAGATAATGTCTAAATTTATGAAAAGCATAAATCATGGCTAATCCCTCCCTTTCTATCATTGTTTAGTTGGGCTATGCTTGTGACAGCTTTCGAATTTCAAAATATATAGGATTATCCATAGCTTTGTCTCTAGGTTGCACTAAGATATATCCTAAGGCAATTCCTCAAGCATCTACATGGATGTGAAATTCATTTTCCCAGTTTGGTAATATCATAATTGGTGTTGAGCTGAGCTTCTCCTTGAGTGTTGCAAATGCTTTATCACATTTTGGGGTCCATTGGAACGTTTCAACTTTTTTCAATAGATTCTCCAGAGGTGCAGTAATGTTGGCATATCTTCCGATGAACCTGTGATAATACCCTGTGTGTCCCAACGTGGAGCACAACTTCTTTTCACTCGCAGGTGGTGGCATGTTCACAATAACTGCAAATTTGGCTGGGTCTACCAATACTCCTTCTTAACAGGCTATGTGGCCCAAAATATTCCCATGTTGTACACAAAAGATACACTTTCTGAGGTTCAAAGAGATCTGCAATTCTCTACATCTGTCAAACATTAGCCATAACAGTGCTACGTGTTCCTTGATCAAACTGTATATCGTCTATTCATCCATATAAAATTATATAAACTTGTGAATGAACTCTCGAAAGGCTGCTATTACAATCCTGGAAAAGAATGTAGGGGTGATCTTTAGGCCAAATGGCATCACATTGTAAGTGAAAGATCCCCATTCTGTTATGAATGTGGTCTTCTTCGGCAATCCTGACTTGGTGGTACCCTGAAAATCCATTTGTGAACGAGTATGCTTCCTTCCCCACAACCTGTTCTAGCACCTCATCAGTAAAAGGTGTTGGGAAAGGGTCATGAACACATGCAAAGTTAAGGCTTCTATAGTCTACGCAGACTCTAATATCCTCTGTGCCTTTCTTGATTTGAATAACTATTGGGCTGACCCATTCTGCTTCTTCTACTGCAAAAATGGGTCCTACTTCCTACATCTTATCTATCTCCTTCTTAACCTTGTCTTTTATTCTAGGGTTAAGATGGTATGGTCTATGTCTCAGAGGCTTGGATCCTAGTTTAAACTTGATTTTCATTTCTCCCATAACTCCTTTGATTCCCTTTAACTCTGAGAAAGTCTTTGGGAACAAATCCTCGTATTCATGCAGGAGGCTCTGTATTTCTTGGCTAGATTGATCATCCCAGTAGTCTCCCACCATGGCTATCTTAGGTTTCTCTATGGTCCCTATGTTGACTTTGCATAATTTTAATGGGTGATTGTAGGAACTATCAGTGTGAATGGGTATGGTGTTCTGGATTTCTTTGTTCCCCTCTGTCTCTTTGATGACTAGATTTCTCAATTCCTCTAAGTCATCTAGGATTTCTGAGTCTCTGCTAATCTTATAGCATTCTATAGGCTTCTTGGTTGAGGGTAGGTGAAGGCTAGTCTGAAGTTCTTGGCTATGCTTTGGACATACCACTTGGTTTGATTTCTGATCACTATCATCTGTAAAGAGAAATTATTTAATATTTTGCAGGACTACTTCAAGCTCAGGATACTTAGTTGTAAATGAGAAGTCCTTGCAAAAATGAGCCGCCGATGTCTTCCAATCACTGGTTTGTCTTCTGGTTTCCTTGTGTATGAATCAAGCTTTCAGGATTGGTCCTAGAAAGTGGGGAAATACCTAAGACCAGAAATGAGAGGGTATTTCTGCAACTTGCCATTATGTCACACACTGTTCAATATGAACTTTAGGATCAGATTCTCCCCTGAACAGTTGCGCAACTTGGAGATCCGTCTGCATCTCAGGTTCTAGCTGCTCCTTGTTATGAAACCTATACTTGATGGCTTGATTCATATCATCCCAATCTCTGAGTAGGGATTTATGATTGGCCCACCATTTGGTAGGGGTGTCCTAAAAGGTTACATCTATTACCGATATTATTTGATCTTCTACTACCTTTTCTTCCATGCTGAGTAGAAAACTGTCTAGTTCTGAGCTGCCATCGTATACTGGGTGTTCTCAAACTTCCGTCCCAACCCATCTAGTTACTCTGACAATTGTGCATCTTCTTGAGAATATTTCATATGAACCTTGTTGCCAACTGTCAAAAGCCAATTTTGAATCTTCGTCTACTAACTGGATGCTTCTTCAACTTACCGATCCATCAAAAATAGGATTTATATAATCATCTTGTATTCCTGCTGTTACAGTGTACAACTGATCCAAGTCTTCTCCCTCCATATTATTGTCTGTTGGCTCTGTATACCTGGGTCCTACATATGGATCCAAAGGTTGAACTACCTTGATTCCATCAACCTCAAAGGTCATGGTGTCTTTCTTCAAGTCAATTACTGCATAGTTGTCATAGGCCCAATAAATTCCAAGTAGTGCAGGGTAAGGGTCCTTATCTCCCACGATTTCAATGACTTCAAAGTCGACCACTGTTTTTAATCCTGCAACATCTATTTCCACATTCTCCAGTCTTCCTATGGGGAAAATAAAATATTGATTGGCCATTCTTAACTGAATTGGGGAATATGTCAACCTAGGTTTTCCTAAGGCTTCCCAAGTCTTCTTAGGAAGAATGTTGACATCAGATCCTAGATCCAACATGACATCCTTGATCTCAAATTCATCTAACTGGGCTACTACTCTGAATTCTTTTCTCATTCATACTTTTCTTCTCTGCACTCTGTGAGTACTCTTCTCAGGAAGATTAACTCTTATTCCTGTTTCTATAGGTTGTTCATTCCCTAAGACTAGGTATAACGCATTGTGCATCTTTTCCATTAGTTGATCATTCCCAAGAATGTTAGAAAATAATTGAAACCAAAGATCAACTACATTTTGAGGTTGCTCAGGTTGTCTCGGTGTGGCTATAGGGTTTCTAGGTGCAAGGGGTGAAGTAGGGACTTGCGTAATCTTAGGGTAAACAATAGGCTATGGGGGTTTTTCTCGCATCTCAGGGCTAGGAATATTCTGAAATAATTCTATGGAATCTTTAAAGAAAAACTTCTATTTTAGAGGGTCATACCTGTCTTCTTTAGGTGCTTCTTTCTGGATTTGAGGTAGAGTATCAGTCTTCACTCCTACTTGAGTAATGATATTGAGGTTGGGCGATTGTCCTTTACTAACTCTCTTGATTTCTGCACCGATGAGGTTAGTTCCTTGTTGTCATACCCTGTCTTCTCATTTTGCAATTAATTATGGGCAATATTCAGTTGCGTGCCCATTAGTCTTGCAGTGAAAGCACCATGGCCGCCTTGGATGAGGAAAGTCTCTAGCTATGTGACCTTTCTCATCACAATTGTAACATCTGCTTGGCCCTCTTCCCCCAGTTCTTACTCCTCTGAAGTCTCCTCTAGCTCCACCTCCTTAACCTCTTCCTAGTCCCTAAGGGTTTTCATTCACCCTGAATGTTGTTCGGTCTAACCCGTCTTCAAGTGAATCCAAAGCTCTACATTGATTGGTGGCATGCGTGGTAGATGTGCAGAACTCATAGTGTACTGTGTTTGGTACTGTCAAATATTTCTGCATAACAGGGCACTGTCTTGGCCCATGCCCATGGTTTCGATAGATTTCATAATACTCAACTGCTGGCGCTGCTTGGATCCCTAGAAAAGCATGGTATGGGGCAGGGTTACGGAATGGTAAGTTCGTAGACACTTGCTCAACTCCTCCCGTGGGTCCTGGTGGGGGTCCCATCAGATTTTGAGGAGGTCCCATTACCCTCATTCATGGAAATTCGTTCACCATATGTCCTTCTGTATAACATCTGGTGCACTAGACTTGCGGTCATCCTGGTATAGGTATCGTCAACTCTTGAATATTTTCTGTAAGCGTCGATACTTTCCCTTGTAGTTGCACCAAGTTCACATCTGCTAGGGGTCTGGTCACTCTCAGGCTCCTAGGGTATCCTTCCATGTATTCAATCTTTATCGATTGTTCCAAGGCATCTGTTAAGGTGGCTATCCGCTGTTGCATTAGCAAAATTCAGGTTAGAGGTAGCAATCCATGAGTGTACCATTCCCTTTGATGTTCCTCATGGATTGGATGTGATAACCTCCCTATGGCATATTTAAACTTTTGGCTGTATTCCCAGGTTGATTGACCTTCCCATTGCTGGATCTTGCACAACTCAGACATAGCCTGTTGTTCTGATTGAGGTATTTTGGACTCTGTTATGAACCTCGTCCATACCTGGCCAAGTGTGAATGCTTGACCTTGCATTCCTATCACTCATGGATCAATGATATTCATGTACCATTTGAGAGTGCAACCTCTCAAGATAGTTTGGAACTCAACCAACTTATTCGTATCTGGAGTCCCTCTGGATCTCTAGATTGCTTAACACAAGAACTAATGTTGCTCAACATCTTCGTCTCCCTTACCCCAAAATTTTGGGTATCAGGAAATCGAACCCCCCACATGGCCAGCCATTGCTGATCTTGTTTTTCTTATCAAAATAAAACCTAACGGTCCTGCTTACGATCTACCAGGGGATCCCAATATCCTCCCTATACTCGCACTTCCTGGTTGTGACTGACTAACTAATTGTAATGGAACAAAGCTAGCATGAGAGGGTAGTGTCAAACTTACCACTTGTATAGAAGACACTTGGGGTATGGGTGATTCGGGGCTGGCGCCAATGGCTTCGGGGCGGTTTTATTTGATTTGGGGGGTCTTATTTTCTTCCAGTGGAACGATATCTTCGGTTGGATTCCCGATTTCTCCTGTTATCGGGGATGAATCTTCTCTTTCTTCTTCAAGATTTGTGCTAACTTCCTCCTCTATTACATTTACACCTTATCCTTCTTGTCCAACCTCCTGGGGACTTCTTTCTCTCTATGCTTCTCTCTCACTCAATATTTGACTGGCCAGTATTTCTCGTCTTCTCATCTTCCACAACTCTTCCATATGTTTTTCCTCTACTTCTCCTGATCCAAATTCTTTCCTCAACTTCTCGGACTGTATTGCTACTTTCTTGATCTTTCCACACCATCACTTCTCAACTATGGCATCTCTCTTCATGGCTCACTCGTCTCTTGAGTCAATTTCTTGCTGTCTCCCCCCCATTTGTCAAAGAACCCTTCCCCTTTCTCAGGTCATGAATCTACCCCAGCCTCTCCCTACCCCAAGCGAGGGTTTTTATGCTGCAATCTCAGTCGGGGACATAATCAACATCCCCTCTTCCATCAAGAAAACTTTAATCCATAGGGGGATCTCTCTCAGCAGCCTTCCCCTAGCATATTTCTTGAAAATCACCTCTGTGCATGAAAAATATTGATGGTTCTCAGCTACAAACTCGATAATATATCCTTCTAATGTGGTATTGACCCAAAAATCAATTGCCCCCATGACTGGACAATCCAACCGATGAAGTGCTGCAATGTTTTCTGTGTCCCAAGTACAGGTCCTCTTGACTCGTTCTTGGAACTTTGGATCTTCTTGGAGCCTCTTTATCCAGTGGAAAAGTTCTTTCGGAAACATAACCCATAAAATCTCATACTGGTCGCTCGTTCTTTCTGAGTAAAAGATTGCTTCATGAGTATCTTCCACCAATTTTCCCCTTAGTTCCACTTCTTTCCATATGAAGGCATCGCAATTTATTTCCCACCATTTCTCAATACTAGATCTATGAATCTGTGAAAGCATTCCCCCTACAGGTTCCCTTTTAACGTATGTCCCGAAAACAAAACCATTTTTTGGGTGCAAGTTTGATCAGACCAGGGTCCTTCTCAGGTTACCAACAAAAGGTACCGAGTAGTCTAGAGTGCTGGCATTTTCATCTCCTTCGAAGAGAAGAAGTCTCACCCGAAGTGCTGTTGAGACAAATAGATAGGAAAGGGTAAGGAAAATACTTATGAAGATTCATAGAACCTTTAGGATTCATCCTGATCTTGTGCAAGACATCTACCTATCGAATAGATCTAAACTCATGTATGCAAGAATCGAACCTAATTATGTTGTGAATAAGAATTTAGACACATAATCAGCATGTGGAACTCATAAACCATAAATAAGTACTGTAATGCATAAGTAAAACACAAAAAGACATAACATATTTTGAAAATTTAGATCCTTCTTCATATTATCTCCAGAATCATTCTTTATTTACAAGCTCAGAAATACACAGTAGTGTTGTATTACAGACTCTTGGCTTTGGACTCATGTCACAAAGATATTACTCTCAAAAGAGGCACCGATTACATTACATACTCAAAACATTTCTTGACTTGACTGACAACAACCTTATAGAGAGAGAAAGATCAGACTGAACTTGATCCCAATTCAGCTGAACCCATAGCTAACCAAACAACCAACCAAAGACCCAACAAAAACAACAAAAACCCTTTTACAATCATGTTCAGTCCTATATATAAGTTAGGTTGCGTTTTCTGTCTCAGCTTGCACGCTTTCTTGTTCTGTTGTAACCTCTTTTGCTTAGCTGGCGTTGCGCTGTCTTTCACAACTTATTTATGTTGTTCTTTGTTTCTCTGTTGTCTAACCTCTTCTGAAGCTTGTGCAACTCATACTCAGTCAAAATTTGCTTGATTCCTTATCCCAAAAATGAAGGGCCTAAAAAATCTATGATCAATGCAGAGTTGGCACGTCCCGTCCTTCTTCTGCACCAGTACAATCGGGCTTTCGCAAGGGGAGGAGTTGGGTCTGATGTGCCCCTTTTGAAGTAGCTATTGGATCTGTCACTTGATTTCATCATTTTCCATCATCGAGTGATGATAGACTGGTCCATTAGGTAGAGGTGCACCGGGGATCAGATCAATTGGATGCTTGACTTGGCAGTGTGTCGGTACCCCTATAGGTGAGGAGAAGATTTCTCTGTATTCTTCCACGATCTCATCCACTTGCTTCTGCTACAAAGAGATGCTCTATGTAGAGGCCACATATGTGGTGAAAACATTCTACTTACTGTGAGAACGGATCACAAAGAAGATGAAATTTCCGGTCTGTGAGATGACCTTACTGCATTGCTTAGCAAAGATTAAAGAAATAACAGTAGGCGATGCTACCTATGGTATCCTGTACAATTTTTTACCCAAAGTAATAATAACACTACGGGGTATAGACTCATACACAACATGACGCTTCCACAAATATGGTTGTCCTAAAAGAACATCACAAAATTCAAGGGGAGAAATATCACATAGTACCTCATCTTTGAAAGGCTTGATGTCATAGGGCAAATGACATTGTCGCCTGACACATAGATCTCTTCCTTTGTGAAGCCAATCGATGGTGTAGGGATGTGGGTGCGGTGTTGTTAGCAGGTCCAGTCACTTGATGACCTCTGCTAAAATCAGGTTCTTCTGACTACCGCTATCGACAATGAAATGAAGTGGAGCCCCCTTTATCCACATCTGCAAGTGAAATAGGTGTTCCCCTTCCTCTGGTTCTTTTGGTTCACTTGGTCATACTTTGTTGGTAGTGATAGTGGAAATGGGTATAGCATCGATAATCCACTTCCCTCCTTTAGGATTTGATTTAGAGTTAGAATCAACCTCTGACTTGGAAGCCTTCAGTTTGGTCGTGAGGGACTTCTTGGAGCAACATTCTTCGATGTTGTGCCAAGGGATTTTATGGTACTCAAACCATTTTCCTGTGTCCTTCTTCGTCTTCTCATTTCCCTTCTTGTGTTGCGACTTGGACTGGTTGTCCTGAGGGCGTCCATATCGACTTGGTACCTTGCTATGTGGGTTGGGGCAGCCTTTGCTCTTCTTCGACTATGAGGGGTTTGCATATTCAAACTCTCGCCTTTTCTGCTTAAATTTATGCTCGATCTTGACATCGTATATATAATCCATGCCCAATGAGGTGATGTTCAGGAACTCTGTTTCTGTTTGAATGTATCTATGCAAAAAACCATGATATTTGAGCACCACATGATGCTCGAAGTCTTTGATACCCAATTTTGTGAGTAGGGTATCGAAAATATTGGTGAAATCTGGTACTGTCTGGTCCCTTTCTTGACGTAGGGTGGTCCATCTGGTGTACTGGTCCCCGTAGCTTCCAACAGGGTAGTACTATTCTTTAATAGCATCCCAGAAGGAATCCCATGTAGGGGCCACCAAAAACATTATAGATTCCTCCATGACCCTTTGCTCAGAGTAAGTATCCAACCATTCTTTAACAAGGGGAATGACCTTGAGGAGTGAAAAAATGATCTTTTCCCTATCAGAAAAATTGTGGACCAAAAAATACCCTTCAAGTAGATTCAACCATTTATCCACAACATTCGCATTTATCAGTCCTTCAAATAATGGAATATCAAAATTTACTTGTACCTTGAAGGGGATTGCATGGGTGCTTAATGAAGATGCTTCTCTTGTGGGAATTCGTCGAAGGATATGCGTGAAGTTGTCCATCATTTCATTCCTTTGTCGCGCAAGGGCTTCCTCGAGCAATATTTTAATAGGATCTCTTGCTCCATAATCTTTATTTTCGTCCCCCATGGGTTGTTGTCGGGCTCGACATGACCGATCTTGTAATGGCTCTATTGGTTCGAGTCCCAAATTATTATACCCAGATCTTGTCCAGAA
Organism: Picea engelmannii; assembly: GCA_009831015.1. Lineage (NCBI taxonomy): Eukaryota > Viridiplantae > Streptophyta > Pinopsida > Pinales > Pinaceae > Picea > Picea engelmannii. Next base: position 253,700 of record ML791834.1, read on the forward strand.
CATGCACGGAGAAAAATAAATGAAGAGTAGACCGCTCTGATACCATTGATCTAGATTTAGGAGCATAATGAATTGATTAACAGACCGAATACAATAAACACAAAGATATGAAGAATACCCCATATATCTAGTGAACAATATCTTCTATTGAATAATGAAATAGGTTGGAACTGTAAAACTGTAGAACTGAAACACTTGCTCGAATGGTGGTAGCTATCTTTGAGAAGAGATTTGGCTGCTTTGCACATCTGTCTGAGCATAATGGATTAAAATGAAGCTCCATAGGCATTTTTGATATTACTCATGAATGCCAAAACCCTACACATCCAAAAACCTAACCCTAGAAGGTGAAACACCAAAATTCATGTGGGCCCCTATGGGTAAGTTGGTGTAAGTTGGTACCTCAACTTCCCAGGGTTGTAACTTTTTCATACGACCTCTGTTTTAGGCATGTGATAGCCTGTTCGAAAGGTCTTTCAGAGAGATACACATTTTGCCATCAAACTCTGACTTCGTCTATAGTTTGGCTGTGGCGAGCCAAAAAAACAACATTTAGGGCCCCAAAACGGCCCTGGAAGTACAACAAATGTGCTGACACAAAAACATACAAAATAAGCCAGTTGGATTAGGCGAGAGGCCAACAGTATCCACCTGGAGGATGTGTGGGGCTTCAGACATCCCCAAAAGTGTAGAACCCACAATTACAAAGAAGTACAGAAGAACGCGTTGAACAAAAATGGACAAGAGGAGCTAGTTGGAATATGTGGGTGGCCACCAATATCCACCTGGATCAGTGCATTAGGAATGAGTGTATTCACACTTTAACATTATAGGATCATTCCATAAAATCCATACACTATGTGTCTGGAGGAACTGAAAATCCTTGCAAGGGAAGATCACTATTATAGATGACGTTTTAGAGAGGCTCTAGAAATAATAAACCACCCAAATAGCCTAATTAAGGACAACGGTCTTGAAGTAAGTAGGCTTTGACTCCCCACAATTAACTAATAGAGGGCTCAAAGAGAATAAAAAATAACTCTTTACAAAATTGCTCTACTTTATTAATTTAATAAAATATGTTGAAAATATAAATATAATATAACAATAAATAAATTAGAATACAATGTGTATTCAAATATTCAAAAAAATCAATATAAAAATAAGTACCTTTCTAAGTTTTATATAAAAATTGTAAAAATATATTATTAGACATCTTCTTTTTGACTTGTTTGATTTTCAAACATTTATATTTAATTTTTTATTTATTGTGTTTTCATTATCTTTTGGCATTGTTTAACTATTCTACATTTTTTCCTTTTTGCCAGAATCCGACGACATAAATCTGCATGAAATCATAATTTTCTGTTGTTTAAATTGCATTTCTGAATGTAGAAATGGATTCGGCGAGTTGAAAACTACATGGGGCACTCATATTACACAAAATTAACCACTCAAATCTATAGATACAACAATTTCTGGCTGGTTTTTGGACAAATATCCTCAAAAAATATCCCCAAAAAAGGGACAAAATGTAGAATGTTTAGACTACAACTTATCTTTTTATTATTTGGTCATGTTCCTTCTTTTATTTAGACTAGTCCTCTTAAAAAAGTTATAAACCTATTTTTTTTTAATCTTAAACCTATTAATATATTATTAAGAAACTAATAAAGTAAGTATTATTAAATATATCCTCGGATGGGGTGCCACTTGTTACACATGTAATAAATGGACATAATGCAGATTTCCACCTCCATCCTCACATCCCTCTCTCCAATGCGCAACATTAACACAAAGTCATTTAGTGCAAGTTTGGACTGCATGGGAAATTTATTTTTTTGGTTCGTGTTGGTGATGGATTTCATATGAGAATGTACTATGGAGACGATTGATGTTAATTCATATCTAATAAAAACCTCTATGGCTTGGATAGGTAATATCATCGCACACTTGTCTATGGTTCACTCCCTATATCTTATCTTTTCCTTGTTCGATGGTCGTGCTCCTTCCCTGGTGTTTCTCTTGTTTACTTGCCTCCTATTTCATTTGCTCCCCCCCTCCGATTCTCTAGAATCCTCTTGGATACCATGCCTAGGGAGAGTGGCAGGCCCAAGCATGGCCCATACTACTATCCCTATCTGGCCAACTGTAACCATCCTGATCCCTCTTCTCTAAGTGCCCAACTTTCCCTTGTCTCACCTTCTCCCTATGCTAAATTACCTTCCATTACTCATGACTGGGAAGAAGATGCTTGGGGTCCAGTTCTAGTTGAGGAGGAATTCCCCCCTATTATTCCCCATGTTATTGTCAAACCATTGATGGTGTCTCCCGTGGATACTTAGAGTTTTCTGGTCTCTTTAACTCCTGAGGGTGCTCACCCTCTAGTCCAGTTGTTGGAAGATCAATGGGGTTGCGCTGTTCTCAAGGAGGTGGCTCCCATGGCCATTGAAGAAGTAACTCCCTCTGATACATTTCAGGACACCATGACTGCAACATAAGAGCATGTGCAGCCTGATGCAACTTTCTGCATGGCTTCTCATTAGAACAACTGCAACTCATATTTTATATGTGATGGAACATTGTGGATCAACTCCTTCGTCGAGATATCGTCAGTCGCAGGTTGATTGCACTCTTTGATTCTCTTTCAGGAGAGCCTGCCAATTGATGTTTCCCCACCTATTTCCAACCCTTCATCATTGATCTGTCTTGGCCTCAACCTCTTCCAGGCGATGGGAGAAACAACGCTCTTGGTGTATGGAGTTATTTAGTTTCAACTTTTACTTTTTTGTTGTTGCGATAGATATAGAACTCTACAAGCCTTCATTCCAGTTTTTTAATATCTTAGGTCACTTGAACATTTTAGTTTATGAAAATAGCATAGTTCTGGACATATTTTATCTGGACCCGGGTCTGCTTCTGATTTCCAATTCTAGTAGGACAAACGCTAGGTCCTTAAGCATATGCATGGTTTCTATATTTTTGAGGTAATATCAATCTTTTATTTACAAAAAAAAATAGTGTTATTAAACATATTAATAAAGTATTAATATATTAGGGTTGGCAGGAGTTGGAGGGGTCTTGATAGATCTTGATGGAACATAGAAATTTTCTTTTTCATGGGGTCTAGGACTCACTTCCAAGAACCAAGATGAATATCTAGCCCTAGTCACAGGGTTAATATTATCAAGCGCTGAAAGGGTAAAAATATTAGTGATATTGGGGGATTCATAAATTGTAATTAAGGTGACAAAAGATTGCAAAAATAAAGAGCATATAGATATGGACAAAGGTATTTTAGGACTCCAACATGAGATCATAAAATTTGAAGAGGTAACCTTCTTTCATATCCTCAGAGGGAATAATCATAGAGCTGGTGGGATTGCTAAGGAGGCATAATATTTGAAACAAGGATTTCTTCACACAAGCTCTAGAGAAAAGGAGCTCCACCTGCCCTAATCCCTATCTCGATGATTCAAACTTTGTTAACGAGAAAAAAATGGGGGTTTTCAAGCCCATACTCTTAATGAATTAATTATGCCTCTTGACACTTATGAAGCAATCTCGACACAATTTTTCGAGTCAAACCTTGCTCCACCTTTCTCCCAGTGCGTGAGTTGTATTTATATTAAAACCGTGTACTTGGCTCTCATTATTCAACCCATCATCGAAACAATTTCTAAAGGTGGGATTTTTCTGTTGCATGTTAGAAGTATACTCCTCCTAATTTTTGGTTTTCACCCAATATTATTTCAATCATGAACTGGACGGGGTTATTTTGTTGGCTTCACAAGTGAATTAATGACATTTGGATTGTGGCAAGCCTGGGTGGGTCTCTTCTATGGTCTCTGATGTCCACTTGCCCCTCTCTCAAGTCAGACCATTGGCTTCAATTTTTCTAATATCTCTTTCGTTCCTTTCCTCTCGGGTTGAGAAATTTAAGGTCTGCCCTCATATTTTGATTTCTGTTTCATCCTTTCTCATCGAGGTCAAGACTTCAACAAACCTCCCTTGGCTTTCTCCACAACACTATTAATTTTTTTTGATTCTCCTGTTGATCTGAAATATATTTGTAGAAATAAATGAATATAGATTATTATCAAAAGATGCTTAACACAGAATAACATATATACAGTAAAACTGGTTTCTATTCAATAAGGAAATAAGATGAAACTATAAAATGCAGTGGAAACAAGCTTGCTAGAATGGCGGTGGATAATCTCTTAGAAGAGATGTAATGGCTGCGCTCATTCGCAAGAAGATGATTACAATGAGGCTCTTAAGGCCTTTTTACAATAAACAAGAATGTAAAAAACCCTAGACATCCAAAAAAACTAACCCTAGGAGATGAAGAGCCAAAATTCATGTGGGCTCCGTTTGGGTAAGTTAGTACATCAACTTCCCGGGGTCGTAACTTTTGCATACAATCTCCATTCTAGGTGCACGATAGCCCGTTGGAAAGGTCTATCCGAGGAATACACATTTTACTACTATTTTTCTATAGTCATTCTAGCTGTGGCGAGCCCTAAAAAAGATTATTTAGGGCCTCAAAACGGCCCCGCAAGTTAGGGACCCGACAACTAGGGAAAGAACTGCCAAAATGAGCTAGTTGGAAAAGGTGGGAGACCACCAACATCCATATGGATCAATCCTCCCCCCTTATGAAGAAATGGTCTCCATTATATTGAGTTCCTCCATTAGATGAGGAAATTTCTTTTGAATTTGGCTGTTTGAGCTATGCAGGGATAGGTTGTAGCTATGCTGAACATAGGGGAGACTCTTATCCCATGTGAGAGGGTGCTTGGAATTATACATGCTTAGGATATGCATGATCATTCGATTTACGACCTTGGTTTGGCCATCTTTCTAGGGGTATAAGGTTGTGGATTTGGTGAGCTTGGTGTCCAACAGTGATCAGAGGCTTGACGAGAATGTGTTGAGAAATCGACTGTCCCGATCTGAGACAATGGTTTGTGGGATTCCAAAATGTACCCAGACTCATTCAAAGAAGATCTTGGCAATGGCCTCTGCTATGATGCTCTTCTTGCAGGCAACCATAATCGCCATCTTAGAAAAGTGATCCATAACCAAAAAAAATAGTCATTTCCCCACTCGGTGGATGAGAGGCCCAACATGTAGTCCATTAAGATGGATTCCCATGGCTTGTCAGGAGTAGGTAGAGGGGTGTACATGGCATGTTTCTTAGTGGCCGGTTTGGAAATCACGCAGGTAGTGCATGACCTGATATACTTGCTGACCTCCTGTCAAAGTTTCGGCCAGTAGAAATGTTTCTGCAACATTTCCACTGTCTTTTCAATGCCAAAGTGTCCTGCAACCCGACTGTAGTGGGCTTCCAAGATCAGCTTCACTCCCTGGCTTGATGGAATGCAGATATGGCCTAGACGACACAACAACCTGTCCTGAAGATGGAAACTAGCAACAAATGCATTTGTGCCCAACATTTGGTAGGTGGTGGAAAAGTCTGGGTCTGTCTCATAGAGTTGGGGCCATCCAAGGGTCTCATGGCCATAAGAGTCTAGCACAGTGGTGAGTGCCATGACTGGTGGTTTGCTGAGGCAATCAATGACGTGGTTGGTGCTTCCCATTTTATACTTGATGTTGAGATGGAATTACTGTAAGTATGTGGACCACTTCTGATGGTGGTCATTCTGCAATTTTCCTTGTGTCTGCATGAACTGTAGTGTCTTATGATTAGTGTGGATTTCTGTCTCCTTCTCAAGAATGTAATGTCTCCACTAGCAGTAGGCTTGCACAATGGAGTGCATTTATTTGTCATAAGTAGGGTACTTATGGACAACATCTGATAGTGTCTCACTATTATAGGCCATAGGGTGGCTGTGCTGAGTGAGAACATCAACCACAACATAGTATGAAGCATCTCTCTCAATCTCAAAGGGTTGTTGCAGGTCCGGTAGTGAAATTACTGGGGTTGAGCACAAACACTGCTTCAAATCATCGAAAGATTGTTGTTGGGACTGGCCCCTCACAAATTTATCCTTACAACCACCCTTGGTTACTTGACTGAGGGTCCATGCAATATGGGAGAATCCCAACATGAACCTATGGTAGAAATTGGCAAGGCCCAAGAAGCTCCGAAGCTCAGTGAGTGTGGTTGGTGCTAGCTAGTCATGAATGACTTGGATTTTGGATGGATCCACATGTACGCTATGGTAATCAATGATGTAGCCTAGGTAATGAACCTTGTCCATGCTGAAGGAGCATTTTCCAAGTTGGCGTAGTGTTGTTGCTACCACAGGGTGTGCAGAACCTGCTGAATATACTGCAAGTGTTCTGTCTAAGTCTTATTGTAAATGAGGATTTCATCTAGAAACACCACTACAAAATTATTGGTGAATGGTCACAGGATATTGTCCATCATCCTCATGGAAGTGGTTGGAGAATTTGTCAAACCAAAGGGCATGACCAACCATTCAAAAAGACCTTCCTTTGAATTGAAGGTGGTCTTCCATACATCTGTCTATTCTATCGGGACCTGGTGGTAGCCAGAATTAAGATCAATATTACTAAAGTATTTGGCCCCCGTGAGTTGATCAAGGAGGTCGTCGATTCAGGGAATTGGGTACCAATTTATGAACACAGGGGAGACTCTCATAGATACAATTGATCCCTGCATAGCTCAAATGACCACATCCCCTTTTAGGTGGGGTTTGGATTCCAACCATTGGGTCCCACAAATGTTACACTACCCTTTCCAGTCACCTCGACCGACATATCTTCTGCTCCAACTGAAGTTGGAAAAGCCACCTGGTTCATTGAGTGGATCCATCACATCTTCCAATAGGTTCAAGATATCCTATAGAAGTCCAATGACAAGTACAAGTAGCTCCATGATCAACACCAGGTGCCAAATAAGTTTCAGGTGGGTGACAAAGTTTGGTTTCACTTGCAGAAAGAGTGCCTTACAAAACCCCATTGGAATCTTCGCCCACTCTGTTATGGGTCATACACCATCACCAAGGTTGTGGGTGATAATTCTTTCGAGCTCAACATTCCTCCTTTCCTTGGCTTGCACCTAGTGTTCAATGTGGATATCCTTCGACCGTATTTCCCACCATTATTGGACACCTTAGAGATAGAAGAAAAACTAACACCAACATAGCTCAACTTTGATTGCATACAACATGCATCCAATGATAATATTTTCGACAAACAAATCAAGGGCACTCGCCAACAAAGGATCCAACTTTATCGAGTTGTCAAAGCAAGGAAGCTCCTACACCAAGGCAATGCTGAACATAGGGGAGACTCTCATCCCATGTGAGAGGGTTCTTGGAATTATACATGCGTAGGATATGCCCGATCATTCGATTTACAACCTCAGTTTGGCCATCTGTATAGGTGTGTAAGGCCGTGGATTTGGTGAGCTTGGTTTCCAGCAATGATCGGAGGCTTGACGAGAATGTGTTGAGACATCGATTGTCCCAATCTGAGACAATGGTTTGTGGGATTCCAAAATGTACCCAGACTCGTTCAAAGAAGAGCTTGGCAGTGGCCTCTATTGTGATGCTCTTCTTGCAGGCAGCCATAATCGCCATCTTAGAAAAGTGATCCACAACCACAAAACCACAGTCATTTCCCTACTTGGTGGATGAGAGGCCCGACATGTAGTCCATTAATATGAATTCCCATGGCTTGTCAAAAGTAGGCAGAGGGCTGTACATGCCCTGTTTCTTAGTGGCCAGCTTGGAAATCACGCAGACAGTGTAGGACCTGATATACTTGTTGACCACCTGTCGATGTTTCAGCCAGTAGAAATTTTTCTGCAGCATTTCCACTGTCTTTTCAATGCCGAAGTGTCCTGCCACCCCACTGTGGTGGGATTCCCAGATCAGCTTCGCTCCCTGGCTTGATGGAACACATATATGGCCCAAATGACACAAAAACCTGTCCTGAAGATGGAAACTAGCAACAAATGCATTTGTGCCCAACATTTGGTAGGTGGTGGTGAAGTCCAGGCTGTCTCATATAGTTGGGGCCATCTAGAGGTCTCATGGCCGCAAGATTCTAACACCATGGTGAGTGCCGTGACTGGCAGCCTGCTGAGGCAATCAACGACGATATTGGTGCTTCCCATTTTATACTTGATGTTGAGGTGGAATTACTGCAAGTATGTGGACCACTTATGATGGCGGTCATTCTACAATTTTCCTTGTGTCTGCATGAACTGTAGTGGCTTATGATCAGTGTGGATGACTGTCTCCTTCCCAAGAAAGTAATGTCTCCACTAGTGGTAGGCTTGCACAATGGAGTACGTTTCTTTGTTGTAAGTAGGGTACTTATGGACAACATCTGGTAGGGTCTCACTATTATAGGCCACAGGGTGGCTGTGCTGAGTGAGAAAATCACCCACAACATAGTATGAAGCATCTGTCTCGATCTTAAAGGGTTGTTGCAGGCCCAGTAGTGAAAGTACCGGGGCTGAGCACAAGCGCTGCTTCAAATCATTGAAAGCTTGTTGTTGGGAATAGACCCACACAAATTTCTCCTTACCGCCACCCCTGGTTACTTGGCTGAGGGCCCATGTAATCTGGGAGAATCCCAACATGAACCTGCGATAGAAATTGGCAAGGCCCAAGAAGCTCTGAAGCTCAGTGAGTGTGGTTGGTGCTAGTCAGTCACAAATGACTTGGATTTTGGATGGATCCACATGTACGCCATCTGATCAATGATGTAGCCCAGGTAATGAACCTTTTCCATGCTGAAGGAGCATTTTTCCAAGTTGGCGTAGAGTTGTTGCTGCCACAGGGTGTGCAGAACCTACTGAATATGCTGCAAGTGTTCTGCCCAAGTCTTGTTGCAAATGAGGATTTCATCCAGATACACCACTACAAAATTATTGGTGAATGGTCAGGGGATATTGTCCATCATCCTCATGAAAGTGGATGGAGCATTTGTCAAACCAAAGGGCATGGCCAACCATTCAAAAATACCTTCCTTTGAATCGAAGGTGGTCTTCCATACATCTGTCTGTTCTATTGGGAGATGGTGGTAACCGGACTTCAGATCAATATTACTGAGATATTTGGACCACCTGAGTTGATCAAGGAGGTCGTCGATTCGAGAAATCGAGTACCAATTTATGACTGTGATTTTATTCAGGGCCTGGTAATCAATGTAGAGTCTCCAGGTTCCATCTGTCTTCTTTACCAGCATGATTGGTCTCCCACAAGGTGATGAGATGGGATGAATGTGCCTCTTGTGGAGAAGTTCTTGGATTTGCTGCTTGATATTCTCATTCTCTGACAAATAGCGGTAGTAGACTGGCCCATTGGGCAACAATGCGTTGGGGGTCAGATCAATGGGGTGCTTGACCTGACAGTGTAAAGGTACCCTAGTAGGTGAGGAGAAGATATCTGAGTATTCTTCCACAAACTTATCCACTTGCTTCTGTTGTGTGGAGAGGTCAGTCACATAGACCGTGGATGTGGCTGTGATATTTTGCTCATTCTAAGAGTGAATCATGAAGAAGACAAAATTCCATGTCCGAGAGATGACCTTTCTGCATTGGTTGGAAGATATCAAGGAAATAGCACTAGGTGGGACTACCTCGGGTATCTTGTACAATTTCTTGTTCAAAGTAATAATAACACTGCAAGGTCTAGAATCATATACAACATGACGTTTCCATAAATATGGTTGGCCCAAAAGAACATTACAAACTTTGAGAGGGGAAACATCACACAATACCTCATCTTTGAAGGGTTTGATGCCGTATGACATGCGACATTGTTGGCTGATGTGGATGCCACTTCCTTGGAAGAACCATCCGATGGTGTAGGGCTACAGGTGTGGCATTGTTAGCATGGCAAGCCACTTGAAAACCTCTGTTGAGATGAGGTTCTTCTGGATACCACTATCAAAGATAAAGTGCAGTAGGGTAACCTTCACCCATATCTTTGAATGAAAAAGGTACTAGCCTTCCTATGGATTGTCTAGTTCACTGGGATAGAGCTTGGTGGTAGAAATGGTAGCATTGGGTTCTATGTCAATGATTTGTCTTCCCCTTTATGGTTTGGACTCAGAGTCAGAACCCGCATCTGATTCATATGCTTTCACCTCATCCACCAACCACTGCTTCAAGCGGAAATCAACAATGTTATGCCAGGGGCTCTTATGGAAGTTGCACCACTTCCCCGTATATTTCTTTGTCTTTGCAGTGTCCTTATTTAGTTGTGGACTAGACTGGTTTTCCTGAGGCCATATGTCTTTGCTCCATCCTTTGTTCTGCGGGTTGAGATTTCCCTTTTCTGGATTTTGCTGTGAGGGGTTCCCATGCCTAAATTGTTGCGTCTTTTGTTTGAGCTTTTGCTTGATTTTGACGGCATATCGGTAGGCCGCGCCCAAGGATGAGATGTCTAGAAACTCCATTTTGGCTTGGATTTATCTATGCAAACCTCCATGATACTTGAGCACTAGATGTCACTCAGAATATTTGATACCCATCTTGGTGCGCAAGGTATGCCAAATATTTGTGAACTCAGGCACCGCTTGGTCTCTTTCCTGCTGCAACGTGGTCCATTTTTTGTACAGGTCGTCATAACTTCCAACATGGTAGTATTGTTCCTTAATAGCATCCCTGAAGGACTCCTAGGTGACTGTGACTATAAATAATGAGGGTTCCTCTATTTCCTTTTTCTCACAGAAAGTGTCCCACCAATCTTTGACATGGGGGACGACTTTGAGTAACGCAAAAGTAATATTTTCTCTATTCGAGAAGTTATGGACAGAGAAATACCCTTCTAGCATATTCAACCATTTTTCTACCACATCTGTATCTATCTAACCTTCAAGTATAGGAATATCGAAGTTGATTTGTACCTTGAAGGGGGCGATGCCTCCATTTGAGGAAGATGCGTCGCCTATTGGTAGCTTCCGAAGTGTTGGAAATACTAAGACAATTGAGAGGGGGGGGGGGGTGAATCAATTGTTACTGTTCTTAATTTTTTTTATGCCTATTAATATTTTATTATCCTTCTTCAAGTGATCATCGAGATTATGCAAGTCATGAAAAATAGAAATAATAAACATCAATAACACACATGATATACACAGAGACATATATTCATGAGGAAACCCATAAAGGGAGAAAACCTCTTTTTCTTGGAATGATAGGTAGTTTTTCAAGTTCTGTACATCATATTTCTTTGAGAACCAACTCAAAATGAGGCTACACCTCTTCTTTAGCAAGCTGCAACTTGCTGAGAGCACGAAATCTCTAGTTTCTCTAGCACCCACTAGACGGAAGCACCAACTCCCTGAGTGTTCCAGCACCAACTGGATGGAAGCACCAACCTCCAGTCACACAGGCACCAACCTGTATAACAGAGAACAATGGTTCTCCCTTGCACCACCCTACCACCTTGGTTTTTCTGGCTGCAACCAGATGGAAGCTACAAATCCCTGTGTTCAAGAACCCACTTGAAAATTCGAGGACAACAGTCCTCCCTAGCACCACCCTACCATCATGTTTTCTGAAACTTTGCTTGAATAATACTTTACAATAATACAGACATTTCAACGTTTACCAGTTCTTCTCTGTTCAACAATTCTGGTCTGGTTCTGTCTGTTCATGCTCGACTCCACTTGCTATTTCTTTCCATCTTCTCTTCCTCTTCTTCTCACGCTCTTAGGTTCTCGTACAATCTACTATTTTCACCATTTTTGTTCTGCCCAACTTGTGTTCTTCATCTTTGCATCTCTCACACTCTGTTCATGCTCTCTACTTGATTACATACAATTCAACTTGTTTTAATGAGAAACAACAACCTTTCTCTATCTCGACATCTTTATTTTATTCATGCTCTCATCATTTGTTACACTCTACATATCCAACGCTCAATGTCAAGAATCTCAGAACTCTCAAGAGCCATGATTCCAACACTCAGGAGCAATGATTCACCCGCTCAGGAACAATGATTTAGTTAGTGTAACAGAATCGTAACTGATCAAGAGATCACGAGATGAAACAATAACCCTTCGATCAGATTTGGTTTGATCATCGCCGTTGGATTATACTCTGAGGTGGAGCCTGACAGTGTTATCTCCTTTCCATATCTTCCGCTGATGTGACCATGGGTGATGCTATCATGTGACCATATGATTTCAGGCATGACCAAAGGTGGTGTAGAACAAACTGCTTTTTTCCTCGCAATTTACCTCAAGCCTACATGTATCCTTTCTCCAAAACCATGTTTTCGATTGCGTCACACCTTCAACTTTTTAAAGTTCACGCATCTTCAATCCCTGCAATGCGATGGGACCGTCGATCTTACGATCTTGACGGTGCTCCTGAGTGGACGGTTTATTTCATGGAAACAAATCAATGGTCAGATTTGATCCTTACAGTCATCCTTTCATTGTTCAATATGATGGCTAGGACTTAATCAAACATTGAGATGGACGACTTCCAGAACTTTTCCCTTTAGAACTTTGGGATTTCAACTTTTCAAACTTACACTATCCTTCCACTGTACTATGATCAACGATTGAGAAAACACTCGAAGTGATCTTTCAGATTAGACGACTTGTGTCCTTCCTGAGGTGGTCTGCTAAAGTGGGTGAGACGTGTAGGCAGTGTAGTGGAGTGTGGAGGCAGAGCGTGGTAGTGGAGTGTGATGTGTAGCAGATAGTGGAGTGTGACATTGGAGCACAGAGGTGGTATGTATGAGTGGTTTGGTGGTTTACTTAGGGGGGGTTAGGCGGTAAGTGGTAATGAGCGAGGGGGGTTCGAGTTAACAGGAAGGTGACACGTATGAGGGTCCCACATGCAAAATACCACCAACTCAAGACCCCCCCACGGTTAAAGGCAGAAAGGTCGGGGGGGGGAGGAGAGGGGTCTTCTCTGATTCTCAGTCACTAATATTAGCAAATCATTTTCCTAAATTATCCTGTCCTTCCACTTTAGAATGATTTGACGACTGAAATTCACTTTGGATGATCCGACGGTCGAGAGTGTATCTCGACTCTCTAGATCTTCGGGCTTCGGGTATTTCAAATCTCAAACTTGAAATTCTTGAGGTAAGATTTTTCTGAAGCTTAACCTCCTAACATATTTATACCTGAAATGAATTTGGTTCATTTGATCAAGATATCATATCAATGGATCAATCTGTTTGTGATGCAACTCTTCTAGATTATCCTGTCCTTCCACTTAGAATGATCCAACGGCAGATGAAAAATCTTATAAATGAGATCTCAGATCTTACCTCACTTATCTTATCTTTCCATTCGAAAATGATTCGACAGCTGATGGGAATTTGGGTTTGATCCAATGACTGACGTGTATTCGAATAATCAAATTCTCAACCCTTTAGCCCCTCTTATCCTATCATTCAACTTTGAAATGATCAGACGACTAACGTGAATTCGGGTTTGATCCGATGACTAACAGGTATTTAGATGATCGAGATCTCAGATCTCAATCCTTGCTTATCCTGTCCTTCCACTAATTCAATCTGACGGTTGTCAGGTATTCCTCCTGAGCTTATCATCCTTGCAAATCCATTGGATCTAACGATTGCTGGTCCTTTGTACTCAGATCCAATGGATGGGATTTGTTCCTCTCTTGCGCACTCATTCCTCTTATCTAGACTTTGATATAATGATTCATATTCTTCATGGTGTTCGATTCAATGACCATTGTTTCTCTTCTTCCTAATATTCTGATCTCTCTGACTTAGAAGGTTTTCTAAGTGTTCATGAGTCTCAACCTTTGCTCCTCCTACGAGTCTGTCTCATGGTCCTCGTCTGTGCTTCTGGAAACTGCTATCTCTTCTGAGCTTTCTTGTCTTATGCTCTCTTGAGGTTTGGTTTGTTGCTGTTCTTTCCATCAATGACAAGCACACTTTTCCAATAAACATGCCAACAATATCCCCCTTTGGCATTGATGGAAACCCTAAAAGGCTGCACTTTTCTACTTAGATCTCCAACTGTAGCGTCCAGACCACACCATTTCTCCCCCTTTGACATCAATGTCAAAGAAAACATGCTCCCCCTGAGCTGTTGCAGTATCTTTTGGTGGTATTAGGTATTCAACCAACACATACTCCCCCTGACATGATGGACTCTCTTAGGTGAGAGAAGGTATGACACCCAACTTCTGACAGAGATATTCAAATGGTGTCTTGACTAGAGGTTTAATAAAGATGTCTGCAATTTGTTTTGTGGTTGGAATGTAATTTAGCTGAAAACTCTGTTTGTAACCTTCTCTTTGAGAAAATGATACTTTATTGGTATATGCTTAGTCTTTGAATGGAGAATAGGATTCTTCGAGACATTAATGGCACTGGTGTTATGACAGTGAAGTGTAAATGGATCAATATAAGTTATCTTCACATCTGCAAGATTTTGTATCATCCATAAGATTTGAGTGCAACAAGTAGCAACAATAATGTACTTTGCCTCTATAGTTGATAATGATATAGATCCCTGCTTCTTACTACTAACGAATCACCTACTAACAAATCACCTAAGAAGAATGCACCTCCACTGGTGCTTTTTCTCTCATCCAAACAATTTTCCCAATCAACATCTGAATATGCAGTTAATTGAAAATTCTGATTTCTAGGATAACAGAGACCATAAGTCATTGTACCCTTCAAATATGAATATCCTTTTGACAACTGCTAAATGACTTTGTTTAGGAGTAGATTGATAACGACCTACCATTCCAACAACTTGCATTGTATCAGGACGAGATGCTGTGATGTACATAAGACTGCCTATCATTGATTGATATGTTCTTTGATCAAGATCAGGTGAAATATCATATTTACTGAGCTTGCAACCAACCACCATAGGTGTGCTCACAGGTGTAGAATCTTCCATCTGAAACCTCTTTAACATATCTTTAAAATACTTTTCTTGAGAGATAAATATCCCTGCAGAACTTTGATTGATTTGTAAACCAAGAAAATATGATAGTTCTCCTATCATGGACATCTCAAACTCAGTCTGCATTGAATTAGAAAACTACTAAACTGAAGGGTCATTAGTGCATCCAAAAATAATGTCATCTACATAAACCAAAACAACTAATAAATCATCACCTTTAGACTTAATATATAGATTACTGTCAACAAAACCTTTCTTGAACCCTTTGTCATGTAGAAATTTGTCCAGTCTATAATACCAGGCTTATGGTGCTTGTTTCAGTCCATATAATGCCTTTTTCAACTTACATAAATAGTCAGGATTATCTGTCAGTGAAAATACTTCAGGTTGCTCCATGTATACTTCTTCTTCTAGGTCTCCATTAAGAAAAACTGACTAAACATCCATCTGATATAATTTAAATTTCTTATGACATGCATAGGCAAGAAACATTCTGATGGCTTCCAATATTGCCACTAGTGCAAAGGTTTTATCAAAATCTTGTCGTTCAACTTGTGCATACCCCTTACAGACCAATCTTGATTTATTCTTAGCGATTTGTCCTTGTTCATTCATTTTATTCTTAAACAACCATTTGGAGCCAATTACATTCTTATCTGCAGGTGTAGGAACAAGCTCCCAAGTATTGTTCTTCTCAATCTGATCAAGTTTCTCATTCATTGATTTTATCCAATTTACATCTTCACTATTCATTAAAGTTCTTGGGTTCCACCATGGATATGAAGGCTATATGTGATTGCTCAGTGTCCTTGATTATCCTTCTCCTAGTTTGTACACCTTTGTCTTTCTCACCAATTATCTGGCTTGCAGGATGATTCTTTTGAGTAATTATAGAGGAAGGATTTGATGTTGTCTGCTGATTTGAATCTGCCTGAGTATTTGTATCTTCATCTAACTCAGAGTCTTCTTTTTTTGATTCTTGGACCTGTTTATATTCAACTTCAACTATATCCTCTATTGTTGATTCAACACTTCTTACATCTTGTACCGAGATCTCTTCATCAACTTTTATGTCAATGAAATCAACCAATTTATTCAACCTCTTATTATAGCATCTGTATCCTTTACTGTTTGTAGCATACCCTAAGAATATACCTTCATCATCCCTATCATCATATTTTCCAAGATTTTCATCATTATTCTTGATATAACACTTACTCCCAAAAACTTTAAAATGCTTGATTGAAGCAGGTCTTCCAAACCATAGTTCATAAGAAGTCTTGTCACTTTGTGTCCTAATATGAGCTTTGTTAAGAATATGTACTACTGTATGAATTTATTCTACCCAATATGTCTGAGGAATATTCCTTTCATTCATCATTGATCTTGCCATCTGCTGAACTGATCTATTCTGCCTCTCAATTACTCCATTTTGTTGTGGAGTCCCTGGAATAGTATACTCTCTTTTGATCCCATGTTTATCACAAAAATATTTGAATTCCCTTGAAATAAACTCTCCTCCTCTATCAGACCTTACCACCTTCAATATTTTTCCTGTTTGAGACTTAGTCAGAGCCTTAAACACTTTGAATTTTTCAAATGCTTCAGTTTTTTATTTCAGAAAGGCAACCCATGTAAGTCTATAATAATCATCAATAATCAACATGAAGTAATTTTATTTTCTTGTTCCTTCCTTCCTTGATGGTCCACATCAATCCATATGTACTAACTGAAGCAATTTTTCTGTCGATGCAAATTTCTTAGATTTAAACTGTGTCTGGATAAACTTTCCTATTAGGCAAGGTTTACATACAAAATCATATGGCTTTGATATATTTGGAAGATTTTTTACTGCCCCACTGTTTCTAAGTTTGACTAGATGATCAAAATTTAGGTGTCCAAGTCTCCTATGCCATAACCAACTTTCATCATACTTTCTTAAGTGACATTCTTCTTTTTCTTCTTTCAAAACATAGACATTGTTTTCTGTCCTTATTCCTTTAGCCACCACTTGTCCTGAGCTTACATACTTTATATTACAATCTTTGGAAGTAAACACCACTTCACATCCTTTGTCACACATTTTAATTACACTAAGCAAATTATATTTCAACCCATCTACAAGCAGAACATCCTGGGCTTTTCCTTTGCTATTACTCAAACTCACCATCCCTTTACCCTTGATTTTACCTAGTTCATCATTTCCTGTTTTGCTTTTACTTATAGAGAAAAACTTATCCTTGTATCTAGCTATATGCTTGGAACATCCATTGTCTATATACCAGGGGTTCTTTTGTTTTTGAGTTGAAAGTACTAGACCACATTTTTCACTATCTTTGTTTTTCCATGTGCTGGCATTTCTAGCTAAGGGTTTTATCCTTGGATTTGCTTTGTAATTCTTGAGATGGCAGTTTGCAGCTTTGTGGCCGAAGTTATGACATTTATAGCATTCGATCTCATTGTTCAATAATTAAAAGTGATTGGTGCAACTTTGTCTACTCATTGGATGTTTATTTCTATGTTTCAAATATTGTTTATTTCTTGATCTCCTCAGTTGCATGTCTCTAAACTTAATTTGACAATTTGCAATTTTATGACCAAAATTAGAGCAGTAAAAACAGTAACCATGGAAGAAATTTTGGTACCTGAAGGATGGCCTTCTTCTTGACATTTGTAGCTCCATCTTCTGATATCTTTGTTTTTAGTCAGGGATCATCTTGTCTTTATTAGCTTTCGGTGGTAGAGTACTCACATGGTCTGATTGTCTGCTGACTTGGAACTTGATCATCTTTATTGGCTCTTTGCTTTCTGTCTGTTTTCTGCTTGAACCACTTACATAGCCTAAACCAATATTTAACAAGGGAGATCTCTGTTTTCTCAGAATGTCGATTAGTTCTGCTAAAGCTTTAATGCCTGGAATATTTTGGAGATACAATGCTTTAAACTTCTCCATCTATGTTATGGTTTTAACTACCTCTTCTTCCAAGGATTCACATCTTACCTTCTTTTTTGATAAACGCTATTTTAGAGTGTCCTCTATTTTCTTTGCCTCTTCTAACTCCACTTTTAGCAGGGCAAAGTCTTCATCATGTTTTTTACCATTCTTTTCAAATTCCATCAACAACCGTTTTTGTTTTCTCTTCTTAAGTCTGAGTCTGTCAATGTCTTCTAAAGCACTGATTAGTTTTCCTTCCATATCAACCAAAACTTCTTCATCATTAGCATCACTTCCTGTTATTTTATTCTCATAATCCTCTTTGGCCATAAGCACAAAGTCATTAACCTTATCTTCACAGGAAGAGTCACTATCTGTGTCTTTTGAAGAGTCATCATTGTTTACACATAAACTTTTCCTTTTACCAAATATCTTGGATTTGTACTTCTCTTCACCTTCAAAGTTATGGTCCTTCTTCTTGTGTGGACACTTAGATGAAAAGTGACCTATCTTTCAACAGTTAAAACATTTGAAGGTTAACTTGCCTTGGTATTTGCCTGATCCTTTCTTTAGTCTTCTCACAAATTTTTCTTCAATTTCATCAGGCTCAGAATCCTCATTCTTATCTTCTTTAAATGATGCTTCTCTAGAGGTGGGTTTATCCTTACTAATCCTCATTTAATAAGCAATTAGAGTTCCTAACAGTTGATCAATAGACAAAATATTAAGATCATTCAGTTCTTATATTGCAGAAACTTTTGGATTAAATCTATTTGGTAGAGATCTTAAAATCATCTGAACTAAAAAAACATCTTCAATCTTCTCACCAAGACCCTTCATGGCATTCACAATCTCCTCAAATCTTAAGAAAAATTTATTAAATGTTTCATCCTCATTCATTTTTAGTTGTTTAATCTGTAATTTGTAGGTTTGAAGCTTGGCATCCTTTACCTTGTCATTACCTTCATAACTACTAATGAGTTTGTCCCACATTTCTTTGGCAGATTCTAAGTGCATAAATTTTAAAAATTTTGCTTCTACAAGCCCACTCAGAATAACATTCATAGCCTTAGAGTTGAAGCTGAATTCTAGCTTGTCATCCTTATTAGCTAGTACAACTGGCTTTACATAACCAGTCTTTACCACATCCTAGACATCTGCACCTAAAGCCATTATGTAGGTTCTCATCCTAACTTTCCAGAAGGCAAAGTTTGTTCCATTGAACAGGGGGGCCTTATTGGTTGAAGTTCCTTCATGAATTTTCATGTTTAAGCTTATTGATCTACCTTTAAATAAAAGGAACCCTCTTTGATACCAATTGTTGAAAATACTATGATAACTGAGAGGGGGGCGGGGGGTGTGAATCAGTTGTTACTGTGCTTAAACAATTTTATGCCTATTAAAATGTTATTAGCCTTCTTCAAGTGATCATAAATATTATGCAAGTCATGAAAAACATAAATAATAAACATCAATCACACACATGATATACACAGATACATATATTCATGAGGAAACCCATAAAGGGAGAAAGCCTCTTCTTCTTGGAATGATAGGCAATCTTTTAAGTTCTGTACATCATATTTCTTTGAGCACCAACTCAAAATGAGGCTACAACCTCTTCTTTAGCAAGATGCAACTTGCTGAGAGCACCAAATCTCTGGTTTATCTAGCACCCACTAGAAGGAAGCACCAACTCCCTGAGAATTCCAGCACCAACTGGGTGGAAGCACCAACTTCTAGTCACACAGGAACCAACCTGTATAACAGAGAACAATGGTTCTCCCTTGCGCCACCCTACCACCCTAGTTTTTTTGGCTGAAACCAAATGGAAGCTACAACTCCATATGTTCAAGCACCCACTTGAAAATATGAGGACAAAAATCCTCCCTAGCACCACCCTACCACCCTATTTTCTAAAAATTTGCTTGAATAATACTTTACAATAATACAAACATTTCAACGTTTACCCGTTCTTCTCTGTTCTGCAATTCTGGTCTGGTTCCGTCTGTTCATGCTTGGCTCCACTTTTTGTTTCTTTCCATCTACTCTTCCTCTGTTATTCTCATTCTCTTAGGTTCTCGTACAGTCTGTTGTTTTCACCATTTCTGCTCTATCCAACTTGTGTTCTTCATCTCTGCATCTCTCACACTCTGTTCATGCTCTCTACTTGATTACATACAGTCCAAATTGTTTTATCGAGAAACAACAACCTTCCTCTGTCTTGACATATTTCTTTTATTCATGCTCTCATCATCCATTACACTCTACATCTCCAATGCTGAATGTCGTGAATCTCAGAACGCTCAAGAGCCATGATTCCAATGCTCGGGAGCAATGATTCACCCGCTCAGGAACAATGATTTAGTTAGTGTAACTGAATCGTAACTGATTAATAAATCATGAGATGAAACAACAACCCTTCGATTAGATTTGGTTTGATCATTTCTATCGGATTATACTTTGAGGTGGAGCCTGGTAGCATTAGCTCCTTCCCTTATATTCTGCTAATGTGACCATGGGAAATGCTATCATGTGACCATGTGATTGCGGGTGTGACCAAAGGTGGTGTAGAACAAACTGCTTTTCTCCCCACAATTTACCTCGAGCCTCCACGTGTCCTTTCTAAAAAACCATGGTTTTGATTGCAGCCTGCCTTCAACTTTTTAAAGTTCATACATCTTCAATCCCTGCAATGCGACGGGACCGTCGATCTTATGATCTTGACAGTGCTCCTGAGTGGATGGATCAAATTGGACAGTTCACTTCACGGAAACAAATCAATGGTTATATTTGATCCTTACACTCATCCTTTCATTGTTCAATTTGATGACTAGGACTTAATCAAACATTGAGATGGACAACTGTCGGAACTTCGCCCTTTAGAACTTTAGGATTTCAACTTTTCAAACTTACACTATCCTTCCACTGTGCTATAATCAATGGTTGAGAATACACACGAAGTGATCTTTCAGATCGGATGACTCGTGTCCTTGCTGAGGTGGTCTGCTGATGTGGGTGATATTTGTAGGCAGTGTAGTGGAGTGTGGAGGCATAACACAAAGTGGAATGTGATGTGTAGCAGATAGTGGAGTGTGACGTCGGAGTGTAGAGGTGGTATGTATGTGTGGTTTGGTGGTTTACTCGGAGGGGGGATTACGTGGTAAGTGGTAATGAGTGAGGGGGGTCTGATTTAACAGGAAGGTAACACTTATGAGGGTACCACATGGAAAATACCACCAACTCGGACCCCCCCCATGGTTAAAGGTAGAAAGGTTGGGGAGGTCTGATATGCCCTGTCGATTGTAGATCTGAGTCTCCGATTCTCGACCACTGAGATTAGCGCATCCTTTTCCTAACTTATCCTATCCTTCCACTTTAGAATGATATGACGATTGAAATTCACTTCGGATGATCCGACGGTTGAGAGTGTATTTCGGCTCTCCGAATATTCAAGCTTCGGGTATTTCAAATCTCAAACTTCAAATTATTGAGGTGAGATTTTTCCAAAGCTTAACCTCTTCACATATTTATACCCGAAACAAATGTAGTTTGTTTGATCAAGATCTCAGATCAATGGCTCGATTTTTCTGCGATGCAACTCTTCTATCTTATCTCGTCCTTCCACTTAGAATGATCCAAAAACTAACGAAAATTCACATAAATGAGATCTCAGATCTTACCTCGCTTATCTTATCCTTCCATTTGCAAATGATCCGACGACTGACGAGAATTTTGGTTTGATCCGATGGTTGACGGGTATTCGGATAATCAAATTCTCAACCCTTTATCCCCGCTTATCCTATCCTTCAAATTTAAAATGATTCGACGACTGATGAGAATTCGGGTTTGATTCGACGAATGATGAGTATTCAGATGATCGAGATCTCAGATATCAACCGTTTCTTAACCTGTCCTTCCACTAATTCAATCCGACGGTTGTCGGGTATTCCTCCTAAGCTTATCCTCCTTGCAAATCCACTGTATCCAACGATTGCTAGTCCTTTGCACTTAGATCCGATAGATGGGATATGTTCCTCTCTTGTGCACTCATTCCTCTTGTTTGGACTCTAATCTAACGGTCCATATTATCCACAGTGTTATATCCAACGACCACTTTCGCTCATATTCCTGTGCTTCTAATCTCTCTGACTTAGAAGTTTTTCTAAGTGATCAGAATCTGGACCAGGGGTCAAATTTTACCTCAAAAATGAAAGTTCTCAGAATTGCTTCAAAACAAATGGGTTTGTAGCCCTCGTCGTCACGAATCCAACGCAATTCGTTTCGTCTCAAACGGACGTCGGGAGCGAAAGTTATCGCGATCTGTTCGAATCGCCAAACAGGTAAAAAAAAAAGTGCTGACAGGGCAGGCCGTACTGCCACGTGGCAGAGGCCGTACATCTGACTGGACATCCGTACGATGACTTGGCATAGGTGACGTGGCAGATTCTTATTGGTTGTCAGCGGGCGATGTGGCAGATGACGTGGCTTGTTTTGATTGGGTGAATGAGGACCAATCGTGTGGCGACACGTGGCATATTCTTAGCAAATGGTAGGGTGCCACGTGGC
>ML791834.1:298131-313696 GCA_009831015.1 Picea engelmannii
ATCTTCATCTATGCATTCTCATCAAGGACAATACATATTATATTACATAAATCATCAATCAATCAATCCTTTGACATCAATCAATCACTTGACATCAATCAATCAAACCATTGGCATCAATGACAACATGATCCAACAATAATTACAAGCCAACGGTTTCAGTAGGCGAACCGATTTACAATGATTAAACAAAAACGTTTCATAAACTAGGGATGGATTTCTTTGACTGCTTGACTTCATCTTTGCCATCTGTCTTGCTCCGATCTCCTATCGAACTCGCCAATCTGGTGACATATGGAAGATATTTGTTGGTCCCTGGAAAACTGCATTTTGTCTTTCCTAGCTGCACGATCTCCTTCCACTGCGAGTCATAAGGAATCTCGTAATCCATCATTTCTTTTATCAGGATCTCCAAGTCGATGCAAGTAGCATAAGTCATAATCAACAGCCCAATCTTTACTGTCTTAAACTGATTTAAAATCTCAAATTCATTGGCCAAATATTCCACCAAATTTGGTCCCTTCAGGTTCTCCTCTAGGCCTTCAAATTTGGAATGATCCATTCTGCATTGAGTGGGGAGAGAATTGTATTCCTCTTGATCGAATAATTTCCCTTTTCCATCCCAAAATGGTGGGAGTCCCTTGATAAACAACTATTCAAATGTATCCTTAAATTCTTGTGTACTCTGCTCCAACTGAACGACCTTGGTTTGAACTGACTTGAGTAAGTTGTGTTTAGCAATGATCCTCCTAGCCCAAATGATTAGTGTAGCTCCGTCCTTGACCCCAATGGTCCGAAGTTCAGCCGTGGGAATGAAATTTAGCAAATTTATAGTGTTCTGGGCCCATTCTGAGGGCTTTTTCGCCAGTGTCTCATTTACAACAGTACACCTGCTTCGGGCAGTGATAGCCATGCTATATTTTTCATTTACAAAATTCAAGTACACCATAAACTTAGCAGCTTCAACAATGATAGAATCCTAGAATACATGTTTAGATCCTTGCAAAAGTACTTTACCTTTCAACCTCATCTTCAACTTGTTTACCCTCTCCTGCAAATCTTGATTTTCCTTTTGGACTTGGGCCATCTTTTCATCCTTCATTTTCATCTCTTGCTGCAACTTTTCTATGATTCCTTTAAGGATCTTGCTTTCTCCTATCTTCAAGCTTACTTGGGACATAGCCTGAACCAATCTGTCAATGCTTGATCCAGTTTTTGCAGTAGAAGGTGCAATAACAACCATGTCTGATGTTATTGCCTATCCTTGTGACCAATTCTCTTTTTCCTTTTCCATCCGCAATACTTGGATTTGTAATTTAGTGCTTCCTGTCTAAATGTATCTTTTTCTTGTCCTAGAGCAACCAGCTCTGCCATCTGTGGATGTTCTGTGGCATACATCTTCAACTTATTTTTCATGCTTTGAATCAATTTGTCTTTCTTTTCTAAGGAATATTTTACTCCCTGAGGGCCTTCATATTCCAATCTTTTGACCCGAGTCTGTGTTATTGGGCTAATTGTTAATTGCAGACACAAATCAATCCCCCTAGCTTCACTATGAAACTAGAACAAAACGAGACAGTACACTACTCTTTCCTTAGATTTTAATTATCAAATGAGAAATGGATCTAGAACATACCTTTTATATATCGAACATCCGACTTCGCCAATGCAATCCAAGCTCCGTCACGAGGCTTATGGAGAAATATCTGCAAAAGAACACAATCCAACGAAGACCAGAATAACAAAGTCTATTTGATATGAAACTATGTACGTGATCAATGGATCATACAATATGAACAAATAACATTCATATAGGAAAGAAAAGTATATCTGTATTAAAGAATGTGGAAGAAAGATACAACTAGATGCCTTGATGTTGTCAGGTTCCTTCCAATAGTTCCTTGCTTCCCAGACACTTCTAATCAATGGATTATGAGACTATAGATCTGATAGCTACTCACAATCTATCTTGACAAAGCAAAGCTCAAAGCCAATATACAAGCTCCAAGGAATCCAAGCTACAAAACCCAAGATAACTTTATCCATGAGAGCTCCTCTCCTTTTATAAGATAAAGAGGATAAGGTGAGGAGGTTAGGATGATCCCACTAAATAATGAAAGAGAGTAAGATCCAAACCATTCGGAGGCCACCTCACCATAGAAGCTTCTCCTTCTAGAAGCATTAAGAAGATGCCTGTTTTTCCCACATACATAAATTGTCGCACCTTAGCTATAGTGCAGACTGCGGCAATGTCATAGTCTATATTTGGAGTAGGGTGCAACGACCATGCATCACCACACCCTGTGTATAGTGTAGCCTATGACGATCTTCCTTAATAGGGTTTTTACAAAGGAAAATACAATTTATTCTCTCAAGAAAAGTTCTTCTCCCTTCTTTCTTCAGGAATTCAGGCCACTGATCCTTCTAAAGACAAAGGATAGGTTTACATCATTAACGATCATAAGGGTGATGGAAATAATGTGTAACATAGAGCCTCCAAAAGTATGAAGTTAAAATAGAGTGATAGATGAAATACTTTGTCGAGTGTGTGTAGGGAACGAGGAACACATTGGTCAGAAACCTGCCAACAAACAAGGAACTACAATACAATAATACATTGTCAGTGAGGTAGGAATTCCCATACTCAGAATACAAATGAATCAAAGAATAAATGATGACATGTAAAGATCCATGTCAAGTAAGACAGGTCATGGCCACCAAACATACACTGTGGATCCATGCCAATATGACGCAAATCTAAACATAGCCACCAAA
The DNA here is from genome assembly GCA_009831015.1 of Picea engelmannii. Taxonomy (NCBI): domain Eukaryota; kingdom Viridiplantae; phylum Streptophyta; class Pinopsida; order Pinales; family Pinaceae; genus Picea; species Picea engelmannii. The sequence continues at coordinate 300,907 of ML791834.1, forward strand.
AATACACTATGGATATATGTGTTAAAGTCTCAAGTTTGAATATATCCATGAGACATACACTGTGGATCTATGCAACAATATAATATGAATATACTCCAACGCAACCTGAATCTATAAGAAAAGATTCAGGGTCTTCATCTCCACCACTCTATAGTACAAATATAACCATGCAAATACATGTGCTAAAGTCGAACATGGTAGAAACCACTTGATTACTAGTCATTAATGAATATCGTTAACAAGTGTGAGGGAAATCACCATTACTGTCAATGACTCCCAAGGTACTTTAGTACAATCCAACGAATGTGAATTAATGAGCTGAAGTCGAACACTCGGTGGAATCTCTCGATCAGGGGTCAATAATGAAAACCCATTGTCAAAAGCGAGGAAACCTGCCATTGAGGCATGCAAGTTCCAAGGTACCAATTAGTTTCCAAGTCTAATTCTTGGATAATGAGTTGAAGTCGACAGGAAAAGACTCATCACATGAAGGCCTTAATGTATCCTCCATCAATGACATGAAACAGGTAAATTTTTTTGAAGTAGATCAAAGTAACAAGTGATTTAGGACTGACTCAAGGATGTGAGACATAATAGAAGGCTTAAATACTATAGAAATGGCCAACACAATAGAAGGATTTCTGGGTTGAACTTCTCTTTGAATATATTGACGACACAAAAACTGTCTTGGAGACATTGACTCAATGGCAGGGATCACAGACTGATTTGTAATCTTATAAAGGAGTATGATCAAGAGACAAGTGGATTTTCCAACCTAGACACAAAGCGAGTGAAAGTGTGTCATTTTCAAAAGTGACTCTTCCATAGAATACATGTTTAGATACATTTCTTTCCCAATTTTTCCCCCACCATTTCTGGTGAGTACCTCTTTATTTTTACACAAGATTGAGGAGGATAACATATGATTGAATTGTAAGCTCATCCTTCAGATGAGTCCCTCGGAGTATGTTTAACGAACCCTAGGAAGGAGTGGTTTGGTCCCGTATGGGTCTTTCGATGTTTGTTTAACGAGTCCAAAGAGAGAAAAGTCAGGGGTTTTTCATGTTTAGAGAGTATGAAAAACACTTAAAGAGAACTCCATAAGTTCCTTTTTAGTAAATTAATCTAATGAGACCGAAAAAGTGATAACCTATCGCTCATCAAATGTTTCCTTCAAATAATTTTACGAGCGTGAAAAGAAAAAGGTCACTCAACAATCTTTTCATGTTTAGAGAGTCTGAAAAGAGCTTAAAGGGAACTCCAGGGGGTTCCTTTTTCATATAACCTTTACGAGTCTGAAAAAGTGATAAAAGTTTACTCGGTTACATTCTCATGTATTTACAAGCACAAGAAATAACAAAGACTAAGCTCAAGATTTTTTTCATTTTTGCATAAGCTTAAAACAAAACAAAACTATTCTTGGGATAGATTTTATTTTTTACACAAGCTTAAAACTAGCCAAAACTATACCTGGACCTAGTTTCATTTTTACACAAGTGTGAACTAGAGGAAACTATGCTTGAGGTAGGTGGTTTCATTTTTACACAAGATTGAACCATAGAAAACTATGCTTGGACTTCCCAACTCATAACACAAGGATGGTTGGTACTTAGCCCCCAGCTTAAGAAGCTAGCAGTTTAACTTCAGCATGAAGTCCAGAGGCTGAAAGCATTTCTCCCGAATCTTCGGTTCATCCAACGACATAGGAGGATGAAAATAAGCTTCAAATACTATACATAATGAAGTACTTGAATCAAATAGAGAGGGGGAAAATCCATTTCATTTTTTTAACGAGCTTGCCACATAGAAGAAAAACTATACTCAAGAATCTAGGTTCAATCCCCAAACCTTTGTTTCATTTTTTAACGAGCTTGACACAAAAACATGAACTATGATCGTAAGCTCTGTTTCATTTTTTAATGAGTTTACTACAGAGATGCGAAAACTATCCTCACCACTGGTTTCATTTTTTAACGAGCTTGAAATAAAAAAAACCATGCTCAAGGCTGGTTTCATTTTTTAATGAGCTTGAAATCATAAAACCATGCTCAAAGAATATTCTTGATCATGGCTTCCAAGAGGATGATGCTCTGGAAGGACACCATGTCAAGGGACAAAACTCGGTCATGGCCTCTAAGAGATCTTCACTTGATGGAAGAAACACACTCTGGAAGGAACACATGTCAAGGGCCATGACAGGGGTAGTGAGATCAAGCTCTAAAGACCCTATCAAAGAGATCACCATGTCAACTACCATATCTAAGTCATAAGAGATTGAGCTTACAGTGAGAGGCTCATTTACATTAGAAGTTGAAGGCATGGGAGACAACACCACAAAATTGACCTGTGGCGGGGGTGATACCGTCTGCATATAAGAATCATTTAGGGAATTCATTGAGTTGATGGTCAAGTCAGGGCCAACAAACGAAAGTTGATCAATAGTTACCATTATTCCATCGTGAGGGAGATATATCACAAGAAAAATAGTGGACACAATAACTTTCATGGCATAGACATAATCTCACCCAAGGAGTAAATCGAAATCCAAGGGGTCTTGGACTACCATGATGTCAATAACAACAATTTTCCCTCCCAAAGTTATAGGAAACTGAGGAAGGTCTTCTAAAGGGTGATTGGTTCTTCTATTAAAAGATAATATATTTTGTGTAACCGACACAAGTTGAGGATAACCCAAATCTTGCCAAGCAATAGAGGACAAAACAGTAACAAACAAACCTTAATCTATCAACGTTCAAGGAACATCATGACCACAAAATTGTATTGTAATCTTGAAAGGACTGTGAGAGGGAAGAAGAGGTCCAGTTAGTACACCCCAATAAAAAAGTATGGCCTCATTACTTGGAGGGGGTTCCACGAGAGAAGGAGGAATACCCCCCAACACGATAGATTCCATATCAACGAGAAAAACGTGGGTAGTATCAGGTTTACTCTCTAGCGGGAGAGTAGGATCGACCGATGACAGGATCAAATAGATCACTAGAGTTGCATTCTCCAAGGGAATAATCAGGTTGACATGTGGAAACAGATCAACTGATTAGGTTGCACTCTCTAACGAGAGAGTGGGATCGACTAAGGATGGGATCATATCGACCACTTTGTCAACTGGTTCAACCTAGGATGTGACTAGATTGGCTACATGATCAACCAGACTGACCGATGAAGGGACCAGATTGATCATTCCATCAATTACAGGTGGGTTGAGTGTAAGCTTGTGATAAACAAATAGAAGTTTAGGCTGGGAAACAATCATGTCTTCCAGTAATTTCGAGGCTTTTTCCATATGAGGGAAATAGTGAGTTTGATGACTCCCTTCGCATAACCTATAAGGAAACTTGACTCTAATTTTCTTCTTCCAAACGATATCTTGACTAGTTGACGGGAGGTCATCAACATGTTGTTCAGAGGCTGACGACATGGGTTGGTGAGGGCATGTAGACCATGCTTCTATAACCTTGGATAGACCAGGGAAATCCTTAAGAAGATGGATACCCTTACAAAGCTTGCAAGGGTACTTGGGCTTATGGGTTGTTTGGGTGATCTTGGTATCATCAATACTCCCAACATGATCAACATTAACTGGTTTCTTTCCAATATGTTTGAAAGCAGTTGGAAGTTTGGACCCTTGCTTATTTTTCTTCTTCTTATCCACCGAGTTACTAGCTTTAGAGATTTCACTCAGCAAAGAATATGAAACAGAAGAAGACCTTGCAAGTGAAGAAGGTGAAGAAGATATTACCGATGAAGAAGGTGAAGGATCAACATGAGGTTGATGTTCTTGGGGGGAAGTGCTTACAACTAAAGAACTAGTTGCATTCTAGATTACCTGAGTGGAAAACAACCATACCGGTAATCCAATTGTGAGACCTGGAAGGCTCAAAGTAGCGATGTGAGGAGGACCAATGTTTCCGTAAGAAGGAAAAAAAAAGGTTCCCCTGGAGTAGGGGTTCCTTCATTGGTCATTTTAGGAACTGACACCCTTAGATAAATATCCAACCTAGATTCTGCTAGGGAAAACAAACAACACTCGCTAAAAAAGTAGTAAGCAAGCAAGCAAACAAAAACTTCTCACAATGAACTCACTAGTTGATGATGAAACCCAATGTTGCGGGAACAATGTAAGAAGGGGTTGAGATAAAGCGGGTGGAAAAGTTACATTGATGACCTGCTTAACAAAATTACACCCTGGTGCAAGATCCGACACATAATTGTGGGTATACCCTCCAAGGAGCCCGAGTGAGTTTAGCCAACGTCGATTCCAGGTATCGTGAAGACTTGCCCCTCCATAGTCACCTTGTGTAAGACCCTAAAGAGATAGGCTACTAAGGTTACCAAGAACAATAATGATGCCTGGGGAAACAATTGACGGTACGATCCATGCACAAGGGAAGGGTATCTGTCCCGAAATCAACTCGAAAGCATTCCACTCATAATTGTGGGTATACCTTCAAGTGACCCCCATAATATGCGCAATCTCTACACCAAGACCAAAAAAGCAAGGTGAGTAACTCTGTTAGCCTTAATGTGACCTCAGGATTGACCCTTGTGTAAGAAGGGCTTCCCAGGACAAAATGTAGCAAGTGGATTTCACCGCTCCCTAACTCAAGATTCTATGTTTGTTCATAGATTTGGAAAGTTATCTTTCACACTTGTTCCAAAGCCGTACAACTAATCTAATGTAGGTTTTCTACCACAAAATATAAAAATGTCTGATAAATTTTTATAAGTGCTTTATTTTAAGGTTGTTGTTTGCTCGAGAGGAAAATGGCATGGACTAAATGATGTTTTGATCGACTCTAAACAATGAAAATAAATGAGAATGAAAATATTTAACTTCGATGAAAGCTATATTACGAGAAGGAGAAAACGTTTATCATTCCTAGATGCACAATGTTCCAAAATTATATTAAACTCATAAATATCAAGATCTTCAAGAAATGAGTTGAAGAGACTATACAACAATACATGATTCTTGGCCCCCCCGACCATGAGGGGGAAATGTTTTCAGAATTCAAGACCAAAAAATGCCAAAAATCATGCAATTACTCTACTTCAAATGGAAAGATGCCCCCAATCTAATGAAAAGCAAGAAAGTGAATTTTTTTTGTTTCAAAGATAGCCAAAATCAGTAGAAAATATCTATAAAACAAAGCAACCCAAACACATTTTCTTTTAAAACAAACTATTCAGAAAAAGAAGTATTCTTTCACTAAACAATTCTAAAGAAAAACAATGCTTTGTAACTTAAAGACACTCAAAGCAAGAGATCAAATATTTCAAAAGAAAACAAGCTAAAGAAAAGCAAAGATGGTTAAAAGCATCTCAAATACTATCAAGCAGATTGTAAACAGACTATAATCAAACAAAAATTCACCCCAGAACCATATCACAGATCTGGGAAAGAAAGACCATCAAAAACTAATTTTTCCACAATCGCCATAGGCTATAGACCAACACAGAGCGATGATCCCTGATCATCATAGGCCAGAGAACAAATACAGTGCGATGACTCCGCACTGTGTCAAAAAGGTAGTGTGCGTCGATCCTAGATCGTTGCACTATCCCTCAAAGCAGGGTGCGACGATCAAATGAAAATGGAAAAAATAAAAATCATGAAGGTTTTTCCAGTGAAGTTTAACAATCAGAGAGTCAAGTTGGATCTCCCAGTGACTTAGAAAACAAAACCCAATCAATCAAAGAAATAAAGCAATACAAACTAGGAAAACAATTCGTTCCCTAGTATGGTCTCCAATTTTGTTATTGGGCTAATTGTTAAGTGCAGACACAAATCAATCCCCCTAGCTTCACTACGAATCTAGAACAAAATGAGACAATACACTACTCTTTCCTTAGATTTCAATTATCAAATGAGAAATGGATCTAGAACATACCTTTTAAATATCAAAGATTTGACTTCGCCAATGCAATCCAAGCTCTGTCACGAGGCTTATGTAGAAATATCTTCAAAAGAACACAATCCAACGAAGACAAGAATAAAAGAGTCTATTTGATATGAAACTATGTATGTGATCAATGAATCATACAATATGAACAAATAACATTCATATGGGAAATAAAAGTATATCTATATTAAAGAATGTGGAAGAAAGATACAACCAGATGCCTTGATGTTGTCAGGTTCCTTCCAACAGTTCCTTACTTCCCACACACTTCTAATCCACAGATTCTGAGACTGTAGATCTGATAGCTACTCACAATCTATCCTGACAAAGCAAATCTCAAAGACAATATACAAGCTCCAAAGAATCCAAGCTACAAAACCCAAGCTAACTTTCTCCATGAGAGCTCCTCTCCTTTTATAAGCTAAAGAGGATAAAGTGAGGAGGTTAGGATGATCCCACTAAATCATGAAAGCGAGTAAGATCCAAACCGTTCAGAGGCCACCTCACCATAGAAGCTTCTCCTTCTAGAAGCATTGAGAAGATGCCCATTTTTCCCACGTACAAAAATCATCACACCTTATCTAGTGTGCATCCTGCGGTGATGTCGCAGTCTAGCTTTAGAGAAGGGTGCGATGATCAGGCATCGCCACACCCTGCGTATAGTGCAGCCTACATCGATCTTCCTTAATATGGTTTTTACAAAGGAAAATACAATTTCTTCTCTCAATAAAAGTTCTTCTCCCTTCTTTTTTCAGGAATTCAGGCCACTGATCCTTCTAAAGACAAAGGATAGGTTTACATCATTAACAGTCATAAGGGTGATGGAAATAATGTGTAACAATCTGCCAGGCTCTGCTGGATTCTTTTTCCCGTTTCTATTGTCCATTCAATTTAAGTGCATGGGTTTTCAGTCTTGAAACCCTCAAACTCAGACCCAGGTAGTCTGAATATGGCATGTCACTGGCATTTTTGTGGAATTTTACCTTATCTGGGGCACCGATATTTTCATAATGCAGCCCGATTTCATACACTTTATCCTCATCTTCCACCGCTATGTTAAGTGTCTTCCTTTCTACATCACTGAATGAAAACAAGGAAGACTTGTGCTGGGAGATCCTCTCTACTTCAGGTATCAAATCTCTTATTTCACTCATGGCCAGATTTCCTTTCACAGTGTATTGGTTTGCTAAAGCTTCTTTGGATTGGTAGACCGCTCTAGGTGCCTTATTAAAGACATGTTTATTGCTGATGAAATCTCTTGAGACGCTTTCACCCTATGGCATGTTCCCTGTATTGGATTCTTCATTTTTGGTTCCACTCTCCACCATATCCATGTTCATTTTCTCTTTAGGTTCTTCCTCCTCCAGGTTTACTATCTGTGGGGACTGTGCGATTTTCATTTTCTTGGGAACATTTTGCTGACCACTGGCACCTAGGGCCTCTGAACTTCTCCTCTTGTTATAAACACTCATCTTGGGAGATTTAATAATCAACCTTGGAGAATTTTTCAGTGACTAGATCTGCTGTGGGGCTGACTCTATTTGTTGTGTCTAATCAAGCTGCAAAATGACTTCCATATCTGCAAAGGTTTCCAGATTTGCCAGTTTATCAAATCCTTTAACATGCTCATGCTCATAGGGGCCTTGTTTGCTCATCAATCTTCTTTTAGATATGACCTGGTGTGGATCATATTTCCTCCCTTGTAACTGTGTAAACCCAAATTCACTGAGCTTGGCCTGTATCTGAGGCAAACAAGACCTAGTCTTTACCACAAAGGGTCCTATTATGAAAGGAAACTTTAAGTTAGGTTCTTTGTGCATTTTTAGAAAATGTTATGTTTCTGAGATGATCCTTTGCTTGATGAGATCTAGGGCAAAGAATCTGGGAGTCAATAAAATAGGTAAAAAGTAAGGTCCCTCTTGATAACCATATACCCAAATTACAGTAGAATGCATGAAAAGCACCCAATCTCCTACCCTGTTCTCTAGATTGGGTTGTAAAGAACTTTTTATTTCTTCCAAAACCCTTGGCAGGTCAGTGATGAATATTAAGCTATAAAATATGGACATGATCTTATTTATAAAAATGAGCATTGCGATCATTTTGCACTCAGTCGAGATGAATGTAGCTTCAGGGAAATATATTTTATTTGTTTCCAGGAACATTCTAAGCAGGTGCGTGTAATACTTGAAGTGTCTCGGTGATTGGAAATTTACTAGCTATTTGTGCACATTATCAACGATAAACTCTTCAAAAATGGTACAGACTGACTGAATGGAATCTGACTGAAAAAGGTCAACACAAAACCTAACATGACCTCTACTACAAACTTGTCGTTATCCAATCCTAAAATTTGACTGAGTATGGAACAGACCCACTGGACCTCAATAACCATGACACTTACTTTCATAAGCAACGACAAACTCTCAAAATGATGTTCATGTTTAACAATGGTTTGCAAAAATATGGTTTTGACCTCGGGGGGACATTCTCTGTAGACTGTAATCAGTTTCTCTTCCTTGAAGGGCTCAGACGCTACGGGGGAAGACTCTGATGTACCGAGGGTGTGTCGAATTGACGGGTTATCTACTATGCACAAGATCTCTGACACTAACTTATTCAAAATGACCTTTTCTTCCTGCGAGTACTGTTTTGCACACCAACTTATGAATTCTGGGAAAGGGAACGTGACTTCGATGGCATAGGGGGTTATGGAAGCTTGGGCCACTTCAAGGAAGTGTATTCGTTTCTCGACATTATCTAACAAATTTTCTCTGGATATGAAAATGGGTGAGGCGGTTATTTTTGTGTCAAATATATCGGAGTCCCTGTCAATTAGGGATTCTTCTTTAGAGGCAGGATCTTGCTTTGTTACGGATAAAATGATAGGATTCATGGACATGATGAAAAATACCTGTGAATGAGTGGAGAATGCGCGAGTCTGGTTCACTTTTGAGCTTCAGTTTGATCAGAGCGTTTGTGCCAACTTTCAAACGTTCAAATCATTTTAAATATCATAAAATAATGACCGGGGCCCTCCTTTTATATGCGCTTTTCGATATCGGGGGCGAGGCAAAGCGATTTTGGGTAGACTGATTTTTTCCCCGATATGCCTCTGGTGGAGCCACGTGTCTGCGAGATGAAACCACTGTATTTCCCCCGGCTCACTCTCGAGTGATTAACCTTTGTGTTATTTCTTCACCGGATACGTCTCCTGACCGTCGATCTAGGTTGTTTAAGATTTGTGGCCCACTGGGCCCCATCAACTTTCGTGCATCCGCTCTATTTATCCCTTCTCCACTAGATGTGACCTGATCCTCCAAACTATTGTTCCTCCATACCGATGTATCTCCTCACCAAATTTAGAGACTTGGATTCCATCAAAAGAAAATTGTTATGGTGATAACATGTAGAAACTCCAAAACCTTGTGAACAAGCTGTAGGTGACAACCCCCTACAATCACCCTCTTAGTAGACATAAATTGCTTCCAAAAACAAGCACATTAACCCTTTGCCAAGGAAAAATGTCCCCACAGTAAATACTTTTACAGTATGGGAGAATCGACACCTTCTTTGATCTATATCAACTCCCGACTAGATTTATTCAACCACCAGAAAAGGATGCGACCCCAGGAAAGAAAACTCAACCTCCTTACAACAGAAATCGACCTCCTTTCTATGGTGTGACTCCCTTCAAGGAAACTTGGACTCCCCATAGTACCACTCAAGCCACAATGTGAAATCCCTAGCCGCCAATGAAGTACTCAACCACAATCAAATAAATCAACAACTGAAAGAGAAATATCAGCCTTAATAAAATGAACTCCTTCACAATGAAGCATGGTAAGAAGATATGGATGATATCCTCTCAATGACTAGCTAGGGTGGATTTTCTCACCACCAAAACCAATCTCTAAACTCTCTAGGGCTTTTGTCCCGGAATCCAAATCCATAAGAGCTCTCTCAATTTCATTTTTGGAAAATAAAAAATGCATAATGAGAGAGGGTGTTATCACTCCAAAAGTCACCCTAGATTGTAATCAGGTGAGATTGGTAACATCAAAATATTTTTAAATGTAAATGAGTTTCTTAAAAGGTCAAATGGACAAGACTCATAATAATAAGGCTTTAACTCATAAATCTGGGTTAATCATGCATAAGCAAATGAGGTCCTGATTAGCTTTAATCAGTGAATTGGAATAAAAATGAAAAGGAGGAAGACTTAGTGAGAGAGGTGTAAAGGTCTGCTATTAATATTAGGTCTTCAAGCAACCCAAGAAAGAAAAACTCAAATAGAAGATCCTCTTGAATTCAAAGTTTAAAGCAAACTGAAGAACATCACAACAACATTATAATCAAACATTCATCATAACAAAACCATGAAAAAATCACGTGGATCCTCGAATCATGAATACTTCAGCATAAGAGGTAACAAGATGATGTAAAGAAAAACTGACTTCTACTAATAAAAAATTCCCAGGTCTAGTACATAACCAGAGAACAATTTACTTAGTCAAAGAAAATTACAATTTGGGAGCCTCAGCTCAACCATCTGAACCCATTCTACTCTTGTACCATGAAATATATATAACCATAGGTCATTTCCATCTCACCAATTCGAACTCCAACCCCTTTCCCAAAATAGAAACATTTACAAACAAAGAATGACATGTTTTAATTGATTTCCTGATTTTTAGGAGGCGAAATTCTGAAAAATAGGCTTCAAAATGCCACTTGTAATTCTCAAAATACAACATTTGTGTAAAATATGAGAACGATTTTTGTAGATAAGCTCATTATGAAGAAATACCTCTCTCAGTTTTGTTAAATTCATCTCCATTTGGACGCAACAAGTGTCACAAAAACATGTCTCGAATAGGAAAACATGAAAACTGAAAACATAGGGCTTAAAGATTCTTTCAAATCTCCCAATCCATGACACCTGTGTGAAAAATGAAAGATCTTAATGTTCCTGGGTCTATTATTGACAATAACCTCCTTTTTATTTTTAAAATTCATCTTATTTCCCCCGGAAATCCTCCTAGAAGTCAATTGGTCAAAATTTGCCAGTTCAACAGTCTTAAAACAAAGTTTAAGCAACACATTCCATATCACCACTTCTATGTCAAATAAATCTATGAAAATAGTACATTTAAAAAAATTGAGAGAGGTTTTTGTTATTTGGTATGTGATGAAAAACAACCTCCTCCAGTTTTGAAAAATTCCTTCCCATTTGATCATAATCCAAGTTTCAAGTTAATGACTCAAAACTAGTAAAATAACTTTGCACAATTCGTTTTCTGCTAGAATTTAGGTAGCGCCACTGTGTGTCTGTGTGCAAATATTAGGTAGCGTTGTAAAAAATGCAACATCTCCAACTTGAGCGTGTGCAAAGAAAGTAGTGACTTTGCATAGTATCAAACCCACCATCTTTAGGTGACTGCAATGCTTTGATGAGAATTCATCAATGTTTCCAAGCTACAAAGAGAGCATCAATGATATGTTCAGGAGATTTGGAAACTGATATTATGCAAAAACATCATACACACATCTTAAATAATAATATCATTCACTAGGTTGCACACAAACAACACTTTCTCTCCTTTATATGCATGTCATTTACATTCATCATCCTGTTTCCAGAACCTCATCACAAGGCTGTCACTTCTCAAGCTGAGGTGAAGATGTATCATGTATACTGAGCCACTCCAGCAATGGAATGTCACATGCTCTTTATATATCTTCCAATTTCTGACAGAAAAACTGAACAATTCTCCCACAACAAATTTCTGTGGCAGCATAATCTCAACAACATGGATTCCCACCAAATGAAGTGATTGTGGTGTGGTACTACTTCAACCTCCAATGAGACCCATTTTTCAGCCATTAGACCATCATTTCCACTAATGTGGAGGTTTCTTCTGCTATGAAAAATATATTTTGGATGATTAATTTATTCACCAAGTGCAAGCCCCTAGAAACCAGAGAATTGAGGGATTCATGAATACTGAATGGCAGATCCAATTTAATGCATGACTGTGCTAGTTGACAAAAACCCCTTGAACTTTAAAGTTCCAACACTGATTGACTTATTGCATACATCCTCCATTGATATTCATTGATATGCCTCCTTTTGCATGCCAAGTGTCCTGTAGAGGTGGTAAATTGTTATCATGCTACCAACTACTATCTCAACCATTCTCCACATCATCAGCCACCTAAAAGAGTAATGAATTCAAACTCCTTGATTTCAGGTGCCAATAGGTAGCACCATTATGGCGTATCTATGTGAAAACTTCATATTTGCCAAAAATTCAGTAGCGAATTTAGGTAGTGCACTGTGGAATACACAACTCCCAGGAGAGTAGGTAGCACCCAGGAAATTTATAGTGCCCAGGAGAAAGCGCAACACCCAGGAGATTTGGCAGCGCACTGCACTCTGCACATCCATGCATGAAAATGGTGGAACGTGCAAGAAATGGGGAACATAATCATATATATCATGGATAAGTTTAGTTCTTCAACACCTATATAATCTTTAAACAACATTGCATTGACGTCTCATCATGGCACCTGCGCATGCATCCTGCAAATCAGGCATTTGCAATTTCATTGAGCACTGAACAACTAGAATGTTGACTTAATTTATGGCTTGACTTTGAGTTGAATGCGCAACTAGCATGTAGGATGGTATGACATGTAAACATGACTTGGAATTGGCATATGTGATAAATCTTAGGTTTGAGGGAATTTAGAAGTAAGACACTTAAGCACACACACCCTTTTTGATTTTGTTTTATTAAATAAATATATATAATAAACATAACTCATAAACTACAAAATAGTTTAGAAAAACATTGTATATATAT
>ML791834.1:320745-365578 GCA_009831015.1 Picea engelmannii
CCCATCCGAGAGCTGTCAGGCTTGACCAGTGCGAGGGAAGTCACACCACACACAACCTCGCAAGAGGAAAAAAGGTGCGAGGGAGAATCAAGAAGGGGGCAGACATGAGGGGAGGAAGAGAACTCTGGAAAATATAGAGTGAGTGATAGCAGAGAAGGGGGAGAGTAACCCTTGTTCTCGGTCACTGGAAAACAAAGATGCAGTCTCACAGCATCGTGGTCTCAACTTGGGGGTGGCTAGTGGTAAATCCTATCGAAATCACTGAGCCTATGGTTGGGTGGAAATAATCACCCCTCTTAGAAGTTGCACTCACTTCTGGTGTTATTTCTGATAATTTTTTTATATCTTGCATCGTGAAATTTATATGCTGATATATATGCTCTTAGTCTATGTAGTTTTATGAATGGTTTGAGTATAAGACTGCCTGTGTAGTGTTTTTATTCAGAAATGGTGGTTGCATGCTTATAATGGAAGAACCATGTATGGCTTATGTTTATAAACAGATTTATATGTATATACGCACATTGAATCAATTCAGAATTCAAGCCGTTTCTTGGGAAATCTATACCCTTATCCGTCTCAGGTGATACCTTGGATAAACCTCCCCATAGAGACACCCTTTTGAAAATCTTAGAAGAGGTATCACTTTGTGTGTAAATACTCTGTAGAGGCAAAGAGGTCACAGAATCCCTTGAGGATTCGAAGAATAAGTATCGATCGACGGATGAGATCTTGTCGAAAGATCTCCGATCATTCACGACCGTTAGATTGGAGGAATACACGAGGGTGTTAAATTTCTTAACCCCTTTTTCCTTTATCTTTGTGAGTAGCGAAGGAATCGGGACCATAGATCCCCAAGGTCTATGGGAGTATTTGGACCATTGGATTTTCCACGTCCAGGGAGAAATGGGAGAGGGCACAACGTGGGACAGATCTGAGCCATCAGATCTTAGTTAGAAAACTTGACAGCCGTTGGATCTGTCGAGAGTTGCACGAGGTTTAAAACCTCATGTGAAGAGCAGTAGAAAGAAAGTCTTGAAGGGGTTGTATCGAGATATTGACGTTTCAGAAGTTCGGGAGTCTAGAGGACGAAGGTCTGGACACTCAACATTAGAAGTTCTGAATTTGCAAAAGGATCGGAGTTGTCTATCTACGGGAGGACGCATGTCGTGAGATCATCCACTTCAGAGACTCAGGCATCGGGACTCACCGAGGTGAGTGGCTAGATTTTGCGAGTGGCGAGGTTGTGGAAGAATCTGAGTCATCTGTTGGAAGGAGGACATGTGTCGCGAGATCCTCTCTATCGGGGATTCAGACATCGAGAATCATAGGAGGAAATTTGTTGACCTCGCGAGTGGTGAAGTCATGAGATGATCAGGACCGTCCATATGAGGAGGACAGGTGGCAAAGATCAAGGGATCTCACCAACTCATAGGTTTGCAAGGTAAGAGCCCAAAGGTTGGGTGCTCCAAGTCACGAGTGGCAAAGTCACGAGGAGTGGAGACAGCCGTTGGATCCAGAGAACGGGAGGACCATTGGATCATGAACCCCATTTCCTATCGTGCATTCAGGGGTTTGGAGGTTGAAAGGAGTCATTTACGACTTCATGAGTAGCGAAGTGTTGAGAGCCTAGCACAAGAGAACATGTGGCAGAACTTGAAGGTGGGGCCCGCGTGATTGACGAGTGGAAATGCATCGCCTGGAGAAGGGAGTCAATGCTCCGTTGACTTCTTGCATCTTAGGGATTCATGGGATAAGAGCATGAGATCTAAAACCTTGGACTTTCGAATTCACGAGTAGCGATAATGTGAGAGGGAAAATAAATATCACTTCTCGAGGGTTCATGAAGGGAAGGTGCCAAGATTCGATGCTACAACTCGCAAAGTGGCGAGTTGTGAGCAGTGCGAAAGGAAGGTCAACCTTCGCTGACTTTCAAGTCTCGGAGGATCACATAAGGAAGGAATGAGAGTTCAACCGTTGAACTCACGAAGCCGCGAATAGAAAGAGGAGGTATTGTTTAGCCTAGCTGGTGGTCACGCATAGAGGACACTGACAGAAGGAAGCTATACCCATTTCCTGATCTCGGGTATCGCGATATTGGGAAGGAAGAGTTAGGAGTTTCGACTCGCGAACCTGCGAGATTGCGAGTTGCAACAAGTACCTTTTGGGGTTAAGCCTCAGTCATATCATTGTGGTCGCTTGGAGAGGGTGGAGTTCATGCTTGGTGCTGCTCGCATAGGGGAGCTTCCGAAAGGACCCGTGGATCGATTGGAAGGAGATTCCAGATGGGAATCAAAAGAATCCGTTTCGACTCATAAAAGAAAACTGAATGATCCTTAAGACCGAGAGGTTGCGCAGAGACTCTATTGAGGCAGAGGTGGCGTCTGTAGCCTATTCTAATCCCTGTAGGGTTTCAGGGATTCTATCCCTCGAGAAAAGGAGAAAAACCTATTACGCTGTAGGGGTAGGTGACAAATTGGTATCAGAGCATGGTTACAACACTCGGCCTGCATGGGCTCATGAACGAGTTGCGCAGAAGCTCCGTTCAGAACACTCCTAAAAAGAGTAACCCCCCCCTGTCTTGACCATCCTAATCAAAAGACGAAGTTAAGAATGAAAAATCCCTATTGTGTGTGTGTACATGTGAAAATATAAATTATGTACTGGTTATAAATAAATATACATATTGACTAACAACCAAAGTTTTTCCTTTTGCACACAAGCGAAAGATCTACCATGGGAAATTATCAACACATAGTATGGTGACTCACCATGAAGTGGGAGAAGGCTCCCACAATAGGGAAAAAGAGTCTGATGAAAGGAGGGTAGTAGGGACCCCTCTAGATCTAGTCAAGACTGTGAGGAGCCTCATGGTCAAATTACAAAGTTGTAAGGATGACAATGAAAGGATGATGAAAGAACAAGAAAAGCAAACAGAAATTAACACAGTTTTACTGCAGAGTTTATCCGATCTACAAAGACAAATGCAGCATGAACCTGAAACTTAGAAACATGGTCATATCAGTGGCCACACTGATAGGAGAACCTCGAAAAAGGTCCACCCCAGAGGTAAAGGACCAGTGTTGAGTGATTCCTCTGAGAAGGAAGCTGGTGACTCAGAAGGCTCTTCTAGTAGCAGAACCAGTTCCTATTCCCGAAATAAACAGAAGAAGTAAAAGCCTTCCAAAGGTTGAAAATTTGAAGAATTCATAAAGGCCAAACCACCCTCCTTTGATGGTGAAATAAAGAAGGGAGAGGAAGTAGAGGCCTGGCTACTTGGACTAAAGAAGTATTTCAGAGTCCATGACTTTTTAGAAAATATGAAGGCCCGAGTGGCCACCTTCAACTTGAATGGAAAGGCTTCCATTTGGTGGGAAGACCTTAAGAATGTGAAAGGGGTTCGCGAAGAGGACCTGTCTTGGGAACGATTTGAGAAATACTTCCGGAAGAAGTATCCGTCAGAAAAATATTTCGACGAAAAGACTAAAGAGTTTTATGAACTCAAACTGGGACAACTCACTATAGAAGAATATGTCAACAAATTCCTCGATTTGTTGAGGTATGTACCCTATATAAAAGCAGAAAAGGAAAAGGTGCAATGCTTCATCAATGGACTACCTAAGGACTATCGAAACAAAATTGAATTTGATGAGCCAAAGACTCTAGAAGGCACTATTCGAAAGGCGACCTATTGTCATGAACAGTTTGGGCATCGAACAGAAGCTCGCGAGGGATGGAAACAAAAGAATAGTTCAAGATTTCAAAGAAGGGGAATTAAATCCATAGGGTTTAAGAACTATAAGAAGAACCCAAGAATGAGCTTCCTAGCCCGGAGTATGCATTAGCAGAATTTTCCCTCCTTGAGCGGAAATAAAACTTTTGAACCCATATCAGTGAAGACCGATAACCCAAAGAGAGAGCCTTTGAAACACTGGGGTTGCGGGGAAGAACATCTATTGAGAGACTGTCCACACCGACAATAGAATAGTCGGAGGATTTATAACATCCAAGAAACTACTACCGTCAATGATGTGGCCAGGAGTGTGCCACAAATTTATTCAGCCTTGGATAATAACCAATCTGACCACCAAACTTCAGTAGTGGAAATAGAAGGTATGATTTCCAACCATCTAGTGTCTGTTTTGATTGACCCTAGTTCAAATTTGAGTTATATAGCCCCTAAAGGTGTTGACAAGTGTAAACTATAGCTACAAAAACATACCAAGCCATGGTTGGTACAATTAGCCACTGGCACCAAAAGGAGGATAGCAGAGGTCATACCAGCCTGCCAATTGATGTTGGGTAGGTTCCCCACCCAAACAACCCTTAACTTATTACCCCTGGGATCGTATGATATGTTGATTGGTATGGATTGGCTAGCCGCCCATAAATCTAGATTGGACTGTTACCATAAAACCTTAGAATGTGTAAGTAAAGAAGGGAAAAGGATAACCCTTCAAGGGATCTGAAAACTTGTCTCGGTGAGACAAATATCATCTCTACAAATTAGAAAGTATTGTCGAAAGGGATGTACCCTATATGAAATACACGTGTTGAAAACAATCGATGGTGACAAACCAAGCCCTGACGATCACCCTATCCTGAGAGAATACAGAGATGTGTTTCCAGAAAAGGTACCGGGTCTACCTCTGAGAAGGGACATAGACTTCTCGATAGAACTTGCACCAAGAGTGGTGTCGGTGTCTAGGACACCCTACTGGATGAGTACACCCGAGTTAGTTGAACTCAAGTTGCAATTAAAATAAATGATGGATAAATACAGCCCAACGTGTCTCCATGGGGAGCACCGATCCTATTCGTGAAAAAGAAGGATGGTACCCTTAGACTATGTATAGATTATAGGCAACTTAATAAGGTAACCATAAAGAACAAGTACCTCTTGCCCAGGATCAATGACCTCAATTCGGGGGTGCATCTATTTTCTCAAAGATTGATTTGAGGTTAGGATACCATCAAGTCCAAATCAAGGGTGAAGACATTCATAAAACTTCCTTCCGAATGAGGTATGGACACTATGATTTTGTGGTGGTGCCATTTGGGTTGACCAATGCCCCTGCCACTTTTATGTGCTTGATGAACAATGTACTCAGAAAGTTCCTAGACAAATTTGTGCTTGTTTTTATTGACGATATATTAATTTACTCCAAGAACACAAAAGAGCATGAGGAGAATCTTAGAATTATGCTGCAAGTGCTAAGAGAACATCAGCTCTATGCCAAATTCAACAAATATGAGTTCTTCCAGAAGGAAATACATTACTTAGGCCATGTTCTCTCCGAAGAGGGAGTAGCAGTAGACCCTAATAAAATCAGGTCTATCATGGAATGGCCTACCCCAAAAGATGTTTCGGACATAAGATCCTTTATGGGATTAGCATGATACTATAGGAGATTTATAAAAAGATTCTCCAAGATTGGTTGTCCAATCACTGCCCTCCAGAAGAAGGGGACAAAATTCTTGTGGACATAGAATTTTGAAGAAATATTTCAAACCCTAAAACATATACTGACCCATGAACCCGTGCTAAAGATCGCCGATCCAGAATCTGACTTCCTCGTGTGCACATATGCCTATAAGGAAGGGCTCAGAGGAGTCCTTATGCAGAAAGGAAGTGTGATCTGCTATGAATCTCAAAAATTGAATGAGCATGAAGTCAACTATGTGACCCATGATCTAGAACTGGCTACCATAGTGCATGCCTTGAAAATGTGGAGGCATTACCTCTTGGGAAGAAAATTTGTACTTATGACAGATCACTGTGGATTGCGATACCTGTTTGATCAACCAAAGCTCAATGCTAGACAAGCTAGGTGGATGGCCCTCCTTAGTGAGTTTGATTTCGAAATCAAGTACATTAAAGGAAAGGAAAATAGGGTGGCCGATGCCCTTAGCAGAAGTATGAAAACAATTCACCTGGCAACAGTGAGCACCTGTGAGACAGATGTCAAGGAAAGAATAAAAAATGCACAAGAAATAGATCCCTTCATCTGGACCGTGACCATGTACCTACAACAAGAACCCTTCAGAGTAAAATATGAAGACTACCAAGAGACTGAAGGAGGTCTACTCACTTATAGAAGCAGATTTTATATTCCAGATTGTGACGACTTGAAGAGGTTCATTATGGATGAACTACATAAAATACCCTACTTGGGTCATCCAGGATACCAGAAAATGATCACTGCCACCAGGAAACAATTTTATTGGCCTGGATTGAAGAAAGACATAGCCGAGTACCTATCTAAATGCATAGAGTGCCAACAGGTTAAAGAAAAACATTGACACCCACCAGGATTATTGCTACCTTTACCAATCCCAGAATGGAAATGGGAAACCATCTCCATGGATTTCATCACTGGATTACCAACCTCAACCAAACATAATGATGCCATTATGGTGGTGGTGGATAAATTGAGCAAGTCTGCTCACTTCATCCCCGTCAAGTCGACCTGCAAGGCAATCGATATCGCCCAAGTATTCATGAAAGAGATATTTATACTGCATGGTATGCCGAAAGAGATCATGTCCGACAGAGACACGAAATTTACTTCCAACTTTTGGAAATCACTGATGGCTGGTTTAGAGACCAAGTTGTTGTTTAGCACCGCCTATCACCCTCAAACAGACAGACAGACAGAAAGAGTGAATCAAATACTAGAAGATATGTTAAGAATGCATGTAATGCATCAACCCAAGAAATGGGAAGACTACCTGCCATTGGTAGAATTCGCCTACAACAACGGCTACCAAGCATCCTTCAAGATGAGTCCCTTCAAAGTATTCTATGGTAGACCGTGTAACACTCCATTCAGCTGGAGTAATCCCATAAACATGATTTCTTTTGGACCCAACATGTTGAAAGAAATGGAACAACAGGTGACTCAGATAAAACAAAACCTGAAGGTCACTCAGAACCGACATAAAATTTATGCCGACCAAAAGAGAACTCCAAGAGAGTTCAAGATGGGAGACCATGTATATCTTAGAGTTAGGCCCAGGAAGAGTTCCCTGAAAATGGGAGCTTGTGCCAAGTTGGCACCTTGGTATTGTGGACCCTTTGAGGTTATATATAGAGTGGGACCTATAGCCTATAGGCTAGCACTTCCTCCCACAGTAAAAGAACATAATGTTTTCCATGTTTCATTATTGAAGAAATACGTACATGATGCTAATCATATAATTGATTGGTCTATGATTCAGGTGGAACCGAAGGGAGAATTTCTACCAGAACCCCAATGCATACTGGACAGAAAGGAAACCCCGCTCTGGAACTGAACCATTGCACAGGTCAAGGTGCAGTGGAGACATTTTGGCCCAGATGAGGCTACATGGGAAATGGAGGATGCCATGAGACAGGCATATCTAATTTTGTTTACTTCTGTACATGCATGTCATGTTGATAGATAAGAACATTGAGGACAATGTTCCTTTAAGGGGGAGGGAATTGTAACACCCTGTTTCCCCCAGTTTTTAAAAATAACTATACTGGCCAAGAACTGTGGCAAACTCAAAAATGTGAATGTGTGATGTGAATGACCTTGTGAAAAAGGTCGATGAATGTGAATAATATTATGAATATATATATATATATATATATATATATATATATATATATATATATATATATATATATATTGCAGGACTGCTGAGAGGGGATATGATGAAAAATAAACCATGATGGCTGAAGAAAGGTGGTGGAAGGCACCTGGAAAGGTGGCGTTAACTTCCACCGAAACCAATACCGTATTTGGACTTCACTAGCCTGGAGAACCAAGAGTGGCTTGTTGGCCCTGAATTAAATGACTCGCCAGGATTGGTAGGTGAATGGATCCTCATCAGTAATGAGGGATGGGGGGGGATGAACTGCCCATCCGAGAGCCATCAGGCCTGACCAGTGTGAGGGAAATCGCACCACACGCAACCTCGCAAGAGGAAAAAAGGCATGAGGGAGAAGTGAGAAGGGGGCAGATGCGAGGGGAGGAAGAGAACTCTGGAAAATACAGAGTGAGTGATAGCAGAGAAGGGGGAGAGTAACCCTCGTTCTCGGTCACTAGCAAACATAGATGCAGTCTCGCAGCATCGTGGTCTCAGCTCGGGGGTGGCTAGTGGTAAATCCTATCGGAATCGCTAAGCCTACAGTTGGGTGGAAATGAGCACCCCTCTTAGCAGTTACACTCACTTCTGGTGTTATTTCTGATAAGTGTTTTACATATTGCATCGTGAAATTTATATGCTGACATGTATGCTCTTAGTCTGTGCAGTTTTATGAATGGTTTGAGTATAAGACTATCTGTGTAGTGTTTTTATTCAGAAATGGTGGTTGCATGCTTATAATGGAAGGGCCACGTATGGCTTATGTTTATAAACAGATTTATATGTATATACGCACATTGAATCAATTCAGAATTCAAGCCATTTCTGGGGAAATCTATACCCTTATCCATCTCAGGTGATACCCTGGATAAACCTCCCCATAGAGACACCCTTTTGAAAATCTTAGAAGAGGTAGCACTTTGTGTGCAAAGACTCTGCAGAGGCGTAGAGTTCATAGAATCCCTTGAGGATTCAAAGAATAAGTATCGATCGATGTATGAGATTCTGTCGAAAGATCTACAGTCATTCACAACCATTAGATTGGAGGAATACATGAGGGCGTTAAATGCCTTAACCCCTTTTTCCTTTATCTTCGTGAGTAATGAAGGAATCGGGACCGTAGATCCCCAAGGTCTGTGGGAGTATCTGGACCGTTGGTTTTTCCACGTCCAGGGAGCAATGGGAGAGGGCATAGCGTGGGACAGATCTGAGCTGTCAGATATTAGTTAGAAAACCCAACAGTCGTTGGATCTGTCGAGAGTTGCACGAGGTTTAAAACCTCACGTGAAGAGAAGCAGAGTGAAAGTCCCGAAGGGGTTGTATCGGGATATCAACGATTCAGAAGCTTGGGAGTCCAGAGGACGAAGGTCTGGACACTCAACATCAGAAGTTACAAATTTGTGAAAGGATCGGAGCCATCCATCTATGAGAGGACGTGTGTCGCGATATCATCCGCTTCAGAGACTCGGGTATCGGGACTCACCGAGGTGAGTGGCTAGATTTTGCGAGTGGCAAGGTCGTGGAAGAATATGAGCCATCCGTTGGAAGGAGGACACGTGTCATGAGATCCTCTCTATTGGGGAGTCAGACATCGGGTGTCATAGGATAAGTCTCTTGACCTCGCGAGTGGTGAAGTCACGAGAGGATCAGGACCATCCATCCAAGGAGGACAGGTGGCAGAGATCAAGGGATCTCGTGAACTCGGAGGTTCGCAAGGTAAGAGCCCAAAGGTTGGGTGCTCCAATTCGTGAGTGGGGAAGTCACGAGGAGTGAAGACAACCGTTGGATCCAGAAAACGGGAGGACCATTGGATCAGGAACCCCATCTCCTATCGCACGTTTGGGGGTTCGAAGGTTGAAAGGAGTCGTTTACGACTTCACGAGTAGCGAAGTGCCGAGAGTCGAGAACGAGAGAACATGTGGCAGAACTTCAAGGTGGGGCCCGCATGATTGACGGGTGGACACGCATTGCCTGGAGAAGGGAGTCAATGCTCCATTGACTTCTCGCGTCTCGGGGATTCACGGGATAAGAGCATGAGAGCTCAACCCTTGGACTTGTGAAGTCAAGAGTAGCGAGAACGTGAGAGGGAAAATAAATATCGCTTCTTGGGGGTTCATGAAGGGAAGGTGCCAATATTCAATGCTACAACTCGTGAAGTGGCGAGTTGCGAATAGTGCAAAAGGAAGGTCAACCTTCGCTGACTTTCAAGTCTCAGAGGTTCGCATAAGGAAGGAATGAGATTTCAACCGTTGAACTCATGAAGCGGTGAATAGTGAGAGGAGCTAGCGTTTAGCCTAGCCGGCGATCATGCGCAGAGGATGCTGACAGAAGGAAGCTATACCCATTTCGTGATCTCGGGTATCGTGAGATTGGGAAGGAAGAGTTAGGATTTTTGACTCGTGAACCCGTGAGATTGCGAGTTGTGACAAGTACCTTTTGGGGTTAAGCCTCGGTCATAGCGCTGTGGTCGCTCGGAGAGGGTGGAGTTTGTGCCTAGTGCTTCTCGCACATGGGAGATTCCAAAAGGACCTATGGATTGATTGGAAGGAGATTCCAATTAGGAATCAAAAGAAGCCGTTTCGGCTCATAAAAGAAAACTGAACGATCCTTAATACCAGGAGGTTGTGCAGAGACTCTGTCTAGGCAGAGGTGGTGTCTACAACCTATGCTAATCCCCGTAGGGTTTTGGGGATTCTGTCCCTCGAGAAAAGGAGAAAAACCTATTACGCCATAGGGGTAGGTGACAATGGTTTCATTAGTCACAAGGATCATAGCAATGTCAATCACATTTCATCATTAATATTATTAAACATATGCATAAAAACCCTGATACATCAGTCAATAGCTCAAAGACATTACAAAAACCTACAATACAAGATTGGAGAAAAAGACAAGACGTCCTATTGGGCTAGTATCCACAAGAAAAGGGAAGTCTCCAAGAAGGTTTCATCCAAGCCATGTAAGTGAGGTGATGTGGCTAGGGGATGTCTAGACATGTGGGTGAAGTGAGAACCAGGGATGCATAATGTTATCTGTGGGTGCCTTTGTAGAAGGAGAGCTTTACCTGTCATGGATGCAATCTTTCCAAGCCTGTTCTTTCCTTTATTCTTTTCTTTTCTTTTATTTTTCTTCTTATTTTTCTTTTTATTCAAGGGATAACCAGAGGAAACTGCCTTGGCATGGTGACCAGAGCTTACAGTGTTGCCCATAAGTACTTTCACAGAGATGAGAAGGCTGGCTCATGATGAGACCCCATTTCCCTTGGCCATGCAACCAAAGGTCACTACCCTGGTATGGTAACCAGATGGTGACAATGTCATACTATTAGGTACCTATGAACCTAATAGATTGGCTCATGATGAGACCTCCTATCCTCTTGACTAGGTCTTTTTTGTTATTTTCCGGGTCCCTCTTGTTTCTTACTAAGAGGCTTTTTATTTCCTTCTTAGGGATCCCTGGGCGAAGCATCTTGAGGTTTTATTTCTAGGCTTTTATCTTTTACCAGCTTCTTTTACCTTCTGGGCCTTTAGCCCCTTCTTCCCACAATATAAGGTCCAATCCTACAAATAGGTCAACCCAATGTACGGACAAGGGGAATGGGATAAATGAGTGGGAGATAAGATGAAACAGTGGTGCTATGATGGGAGAGGACGATGTCTTTTCAAAAATCCCCCCAGTGGCAAACCAAGACCTATGGGCACATGCTTGCTAGGGCATGCTGTCAATCTCCCCAAGAATGGTCAAGTGGGCTAATGTAAGATCAAGTAGTTGTTAGAGATAAAAGGAATCAAATGCATATATTTAAAGGTTTCAATGATCAAAAGTGACGCATACCATGATACCTGGACCAATTACCTCATGGAGCAAGAACCTCTTCTAATACAAGACCAAGCCGATGGTGATGGATGCTGCTGCTGCTGACAATACAAAGCTAATGGAAGAAGAAAAGGATGGGCCCTCCAGGGCCATGCTCAGGTCAATCCTACTCTTGTTACTCCATGTCTAGGACCTGTGGGCCTCGAGACATGATCTCCTAGTTATCCCTAAAAATCGGGGATAACATTTGGCTCCAACTTGGGGACATGTGCTCACCGTAGAGTGCATGAGAACCTCAACATCTTTGGCATAACCTGCAGACCTGCTCAATCTTGATAGGGTCATCAGTTAAAAATGGGGCGGTAATGCCACCCCAACATACACTGAAATAAAACAATCAACAATGCAAATGTGAAAGAAAACTAACATGAAATGCAAATGGTATAATACACGAATACAAAATGCCTACTTACCTGCACTTACCTATGAAATTAGGTCCTCAGTGGGTAGTAATGCTTGATGTGCAAAGTTTTTACTGGTAGCTTCAGGACTTCTCCCTCCATGGTATCTAAGTTGAAAGAGTTTTTAGCTGCACAACTCATGATTTTATAAGTACCTCCCCACAAATTGTCGAACTTCTTGTGCATACTAGGTTTTTCCCTTCTCTTATCCCATAGCAGTACGAGATCTCCTTTGGTGAAGTTTCTTTCCTTGGCTCTATGGTCAAAGGTGTTCTTTATCTTCTCTTGATTTCTTTCCATTTGACCAAAGGCACTCCTCCTCGTCTCATCTAGCTCTATTAGTTGATTGATCCTTCCTTGGATTGCTTCTGTATATGTAGTGTATCGTTGAGTGAAGCGGAGGATAGGAATATGGAGGTTCATAGGAAGTTTTTCTTCTAGTCCATATACCATCTCAAAAGGAGTTTTTCTTGTGGAAGTTTTTGTTGTTATTCGGTCTTCCCATACTGCATACTTTATTTTTATATCCTAGGATTTTTTATTTTCCCCCACAACCTTCTTAAAAATATTCATGAGGTTCTTATTGGTTGATTCTGCTAATCCGTTTCCTTGTGGGTAATAGTTGGAGGAATGTGATAGGACAATGCCATATTTGAAACAAAATTCTACTAGAGCATATGAGTTGAAAGCTTTGGCATTGTCTGTAGTGATCTTGGAAGGGACACCGAACCTAGTTATGATTCGGTCTTCCAGAAAATTCATGACCACTTCTTCGATGGCCTTCTTTGTAGGAATAGATTCGACCCATCTAGTGAAATAGTCTATGGCTATTAGGATCCACCAGTAGACATTACTTGAATTGTCCTTAAACTCACCAACAAAGTCCAAACCCCACTGCTGAAAAGGTGCTTCTATTACTATGGGCTTCAGGGGTTGTGCTGGGAATTTTGGTTTGCCAGAGAAGTACTGGCAGGGTTGGCAAGATCTGACGTGCTGGTGGGTATCGAAAAAAAGTGTTGGCCAATAATATCCGGCCCTCAAAATCTTAGTGCGAGCTACAAAGTGTCCACCACAATATCTAAAGTGTAATTCTTCCAGTAGCTTCTTTGCCTCTTCTTTGTTCACACATCTAAGTATAACCCCGTCAGGATTCCTCCACCCAAGTCCATCTTCAGTTAAGTAGTATTTCATAGCTTTCAATCTCAAAGCCATTCTTTTGTAGTCTACCAGGTGATCGGGGCAAGACAAGTTCTTTAGATAGTAGACAATATCATAATACCACTCATCATGCTCTAATTCGCTGATCATTATGTTTATTTGCTCACTCTCACCCATCTGTATGGCCTCTTGGTTTTTCTTGGTCAACATTTGGACTAAACCTTGTCCCTTTATTATTTTAGTAGGTTTTATTTCTAAGTCATACTGCTAGATTTTGGAAACCCATTTTCCTCTAGTACCGATGCAATCTTGTTGTGATAAGACATGTTTTACGGCTGGGTACGGGACATAAGCCTTAATTTTATTGTAGCCAATGTAGTTTCTAAAGTGTTTGAGGGACTTGACCAGGGCATATGCTTGTTTCTCAGTGATAGAATAATTCAAATAAGAATCTCTAAGGACCTTGCTCATAAAATCCACGGGATGTTCATAGTCATCAACATCTTTTTGCACTAAGACATCAACAATAGTATCCTGGGATGCAAACGAGAATATTATGAAATCTTGTGAGAAATCAGGGCTGATCAAGACAAGAGCTTGGGAAATAGCATATTTAATATCTTCAAAGGACTCGTTGGTTTTATTATCCCACCTGAAGGCAATATCCTTCTTTAGCAAGGCGCTTAGAGGTTTTATCCTCTTGGCAAAGTTTGGCACAAATCTACGAATAAAGTTGATCTTTCCAAGAAAGGATTGTAAATATTTTCTGTTGGTTGGGGGGTGGACATCCTTTATTGATTGGACTCTTTTAGGGTCAATGGAAAATCCTCCCTGCGAAGCCACATGACTTAATAGCTTTCCTTCATCAATACCGAAAACAAATTTCTTGGGATTCAGCGAGATACCATACTTTCTGCATCGCTCGAAAAAAATCCTGAGGTGGGAGAGATGGTATTTCCTATCTTTGGACACAATGGTAAGGTCATCCTGGTAGATTTCTATGATTTTTTGTATAAGGTCCCTCAAGACAAAATCCATTTCTCTATGGAAAGTGGCACCAACATTTATAAGACCAAACGACATCCTTAAGTACATAAAGGTTCCCCACGATGTGGTAAATGCGGTTTTGAGTTGGTCTTCTCTTTTAAGAAAGACTTGGCTGTATCCTGAAAACCCATCCAGCATAGACATCATCCCAGCCCCTGTGACTCTTTGAAGCAAATGTTCCATGTTTGGGAGCAGGTAATTGTCTTTTAAAGACAATTGGTTGAGGTTATGGAAATCAACACACAAACGTATGTCACCATTCTTCTTTCGAACAACTACCAAATTTGACATCCAAGAGGAATATCTGATAGGGGTTATGATGCCAGTGTCAACCATCTTCTGGAGTTCCTTCTGTATTTGGCTTGCCAATTTTGGATTGATATGTCTTAGCTTTTGTCGGAAAGGTTTGGCTCCTTCTACCAAAGGTATAGCATGCTGAATAACGTCCCCCCTATAAGCTTTCAAATCATCGTAGTTCCAAGCAAAGTTGTCCTTGAATTCCCTGACCAGTGCCAAGATATTTATCCTCTGCTTCTTGGTGGTGCCTTTACCTATTTTGATCATTCTTGGATCTATTTCTGTGCCGATATTGAATTCTAGTGCTTCATTAGCTTGTTTGTTAGATCTTTTTCCTTTGAAAACATCATGCCTATCGAAAAGGTTTTCTAGGGGAACACAACCCTTTGGCAAGGTATTTCTTTGAAGGTTAATGACTTCCAGGTTCATGGAATCAGATAGGAAAGTAATTTGTGAATTGTTGAACTCCTTGTTGTTCTCCATGAACTTGATAATTTGATCGTCATCCTAAAAAAATTGCCAATATTCCAAATTATCGAGGACAGAAGGCCTAAAAAGAACCTCCATCTTACATAAGTCATGAAGAGGTCCCTCACATGGTTGCAAGGTAGAAGCAGACACAGCCAAAGCATCCGCCACGTGGTTTTCTTCTCGAGGAATGGCTTCAAGTGACACTATTCTGAAGGATTTTGAGAGGGATTGAGCCATGTCTCAGTACTTCTTCAACTTCTCATTTTTAGTGGCAAATCTCATCATAACTTGCGATACAATGAGGTCTGAGTATCCTTTAAACTTTAGGTGTGTAACGCCTTTGTCAATTGCTAAGTTGAGACCTAGGATCAAGGCCTCATATTCGACAATGTTGTTGGTGTAATGGAATTCCAGCCTATACAAATGGTAAAATACTTCACCGGAGGGGGCTGACAAAACCATTCCAGTGCCTCATCCAGAGTTTGAGTGGAATCCATCAAACTCCAAGGTCCATATTCCTTTAGTTTCTTCAATGGTGTCGACATATAACTTCCCTTCTTGGACAAACCAATTATTGAGGTCATTGTTGATATAGAAGAGTTGGTCACTTGACTCATCAGAGGTTTCAACAGGAGAGCCTACGAGAGGTTCATTATAGAGGGTGAAGAATCCTCCTTCAAGATGAGGGATAGTTGCCTTGGATTGCTGTCTATGAAAAATTCCATCCAAGTTCTCTATAAGGTATTTGTGAAGGATAATACCCAAGTTTCTCATGGCATCTATACTGACCATATCTATCAAGAAGGGAGCGTTGGGGAAGGAATCAAAGGAAATTTCTAGGTTTTTAATGATTCTATTTGCAAAGTCACCTTCGGTATTTGGTTGTGAAAGGATTAGGCCCAATTGATGCATAACCTCCTTCGTCGTCATGTTGGCTATAGCATTTGGGTGTAGGAGACAGTTGCGGAGGAGGGAGTCCTTGACTTGGAGAGTGACATAGAAAGGCGTGAACTCACCATTCTTGGAGAAAGGGTGTCCCACTTGGTGGATAAAGAGAGGAGAATATTCCAGAGGATCACGCTCAACGATTTCAGGAGGGAAAGTCTCAAATTCCTCCCTCTCATCCCGAGGAGGCACTGTTTCCAAAGGAATTTCTTGAAAAGGGGTATTTCTTTCATGGGAAAGGCTCCATTTCCTTTTGGGGGGAGCGAGTTTGACCTAGAGGACTTCTGGGGGATTAGGTTTCGAGACAAGATCATTACTAGGGTCACAAAGGTCATCATCTCATGAGAGGTCAACCTGACAAATGTAGTCTTCAAATTCAAGATTTCTCTCAATCTGAAAGGCTAAGTCTTGTGCTTCCTCCAAAGTTGCAAGGGACTGGTCTTTGAGGGTGAACTGTAAGATTCCTTCTAAGGATTGTAGGTAATGTTAGAGGATATCTTGTTTTGAGATTAGTTTTGATCAGACCTTTTTGAGGAGAAGGTTGAAACTATCACTGAAATCCCTAACACTCTCACATGACCCTTTTCAAATGCTAAGGTATTGGGAATAAGAATCTTGTGTATGTTCACTGTTGCACCATATTATTCTAAAGGCCTTTTACAACTCTTCAGGGTTTTTTATGCTTCCTTTTGGGAAAACATCAATCCAAACGTTAGCATCCTCTACAAGAGATCTTGAAAAAAGTATCATAAAGACATCAGGGTGTTCCTGAACAACCAAATGAAATTTAAAGCTATCGCAGAACTGGGCCCAATGTAAGTTACCAGGAACTGCTTTTCCTGAGAAAAGTGGTAACCAGGAACTTGCATCCTTGGGTAAGTTGTGTAATCCACCTTGGATGTTACTCAGGTCAAAACAACTGAAAATCTCTGGGTGAGACCACTTGTGTGGATTAAGTGGGGGTGTAGGGTTCGTCAGAGTTACAGTCTCCACCGTAGAGGGGTTTGAGTACTTTCACTTGCTACGGGTCATCATCGGTGGAGTCGCCATATATTATCAAAGAAAAGGAAAAACAACCTAGTGGAGTCACCAGGTAAGCTTGTAAGATAAGGCTCTTGAGGAAAGGCTTACCAAAAAATATTTGTCATTTGAGGAGAATTGACTTAGTGTTCCCCGACAACGGCGCCAAAATGTTATCACATAGTTTGTAGGGAGTACAAAAGCTTGAATTTTGTAGGTCAAACTGGCGTAATAGGAACCTATCCCACCCAATGTCACTGGGGAGGTTCTTTCTCTTTAGGGAGGTTAGGCCCAGGGGAGACATCCCCAGTAACCTGGAGTTTTGAAGAGGAAAAAGGATAGTAGGTCAAAGACAAGTTTTCCCCCTTCACAAGTTACCACCAAAAGATAGTCCTGGATAAACAACCAATAAAGATGAATAATAACCAGGTAGAGTCCCTGCCCAAGAACAAAACAACAACAAACTGATATATGAATGTCTTGGTTAGTACTTCATGTATATTAATGACTATCTAATATTCAAATAAGCAATTATGGCAATAAATATTGATGAAGTCAATGTTTATCAATATAACAATGCAAATAATATCACTTCCTCAATACATACTAAAATGACATGGCATTCAATGTAAAAAATCAACACACCATCTAATAAATGCCTTTAACTACCATTCAATTGCTTATAAAATGAAACATTGCTGCATCAAGATGAAATAACCAATGGTGATGTCAACATTCTAGGGTTAGTGTAGTTAGGTTTTCAGTTTTAAGAGAATTTTGAGAGTGTTTGGATTTGATTTCACTTCAACACTAGAGGCTGGAGATCAATTCCTTAGGGTTTAATGGAGTCAATAAAAAGGACACAAGAGTTGAAGGAGGGTGACCTAATACTAGAGGGAAGGGTTCTGAAGTGATGCAATAATAAGGCTTCAAAAACGAAACCCTAGGGGAGAGAGGCTCACTCCGGTGTTGCTAAAGCAAGGCCTCGTGCTCTCTCCTCCTTATTTAGATCAAAATGGCAAGACAGATAGATAAAGATAAAGCAAAGACAACCAAAGAATGAGGGTTTGAAGAGGCAAGGTGTTGCTACAATAAGGCCTTTTCAGCAAACCCTTGAATGGTACGACCCTGGTGTAGAAGAACTAGGCCAAGGAAATCTCACTCTCTTAGGCTTCTGGATAGTATGACTAGCTCAGGGAGAAGAATAAATGAGAGTGTAGCTATGGCTAGGATCTCTCTTCCTTCTTCAATGGCTGAAAATTTCTCTATCAAGGGACATGAGACAAGGACCAATTAAATGTGATTGTCACCTAGGGTTTTGATTCAACAAATTTATAAGTAATGTGCAAGAATTTAAACTACAACCATTCAATAAGAAGTTTTGCAGAAAAAAAAACACTTACAATTCATGAAGAAATAACCATGCAAGCCCTAGTTGTAACACCTTCCTTCAAGAGAAACACCATAAATGCCAAAAAAATCTTCCTTCAACAGGTGCGCCTCTCTTAAATCATCCAAAAACCCCAATAGGGCGCTAAAATCAGACCTCCCTAATGAGTGAGTGATGAATGATGATAAAATGAGGCTGAAACTCCTCAATATATAGTGTATCAATGACCTAATTTACTTTTTTAGGTCATAAAAAGGACGACAAGGCCATAATACTAAAATCATAATGTTTTTACATTAAATGTTCTTTTTTAAAAACTAATTGAGCAAAAGGTGAGATGTCGCCCTTCTAAGGGAGACGTTAGCCCCATTTAGGGCAAATGCAACACCAAAGAGAAAAATGTTAGCCGTCTTTGGGCCTCTCCATCATTCCCCATGTGCCAACTTCCCTGTCAAATTGTTACATGCTCAAGGTGACGTCATGAGATCATAGGTGACGTCCTGGGCCATCCAGGGCAAACATTTCACTGGAAGTGGGTCAATCCCCCTAGGCAAGGCTCTGCCAAAGTGCCTCTGATGAAACATCCTCTTCTTCTCCGATGCAAAAACCCTGATCAACCACCGTCCTATCTCTGCCCCCTAATGGGGTCTCAACATCCATCTGGTGGGCTCTTCATCCCCATGGAGGTTCGAACTGATCATCTCCCCATGTGTACCGGTCCAAATGGTACTTGTCCGTCAGGCATGGTCCTGCACATCAAAATATATGCCCTCCATGGGCTCATTAGTCATAGGTTTCATAGCAATGTCAATCACATTTCATCATTAATATTATTAAACATATGCATAAAAACCCCGATACATCGGTCAATAGCTCAAAGACATTACAAAAACCTACAATGCAAGATTGGAGAAAAAGACAAGACGTCCTATTGGGCTAGTATCCACAAGAAAAGGGAAGTCTCCAGGAAGGTTTCATCCAAGCCATGTAAGTGAGGTGATGTGGCGAGGGGATGTCCAGACATGTGGGTGAAGTGAGAGCCAGGGATGCATAATGTTATCTGTGGGTGCCTTTGTAGAAGGCGAGCTATACCTGTCATGGATGCAATTTTTCCAAGCCCGTTCTTGCCTCTATTGTTTTCTTTTATTTGATTTTTCTTCTTATTTTTCTTTTTATTCAAGGGCTAACCAGAGGACATTACCTTAGAATGGTGAGTAGAGATGACAGTGTTACCCACAAGTACTTTCACAGAGATGAGAAGGCTGGTTCGTGATGACACCCCCTTTCCCTTGGCCATGCAACCAAAGGTCACTTCCCTGGCGTGGTAACTAGATGGTGGCAATGCCATATTGTTAGGTACCCGTGAACCTAATAGGCTGACTCATGATGAGACCCCCTATCCTCTTGACTAGGTCTTGTTTGTTATTTTCTGGGTCCCTCTTGTTTCTTACTGAGAGGATTTTTATTGCCTTCTCGAGGATCCTTGGGTGAAGCATCTCGAGGTTTTATTTCTAGGATTTTATCTTTTGCCAACTGCTTTTACCTTCTGGGCCTTTAACCCCTTCTTCCCACGAGATAAGGTCCAATCCTACAAATAGGTCAACCCAATGTCCGGACAAGGGGAATGGGATAAATGAGTGGGAGATAAGATGAAACAGTGGTGCTATGATGGGAGTGGATGATGGCTTTTCAAAAATACCCCCAGTGGAAAACCAAGACCTATGGACATAGGCTTTCTAGGGCACCCTGTGAATCTCCCCAAGAATGGTCAAGTGGGCTAATGTAAGATCCAAGCAGTTGTTAGAGATAAAAGGAATCATATGCATATATTTAAAGGTTTCAATGATCAAAAGTGACACATACCATGATACCTGGACCAATTACCTCATGGAGCAAGAACCTCTTTTGATACAAGACCAAGCTGATGGTGATGGATGCTGCTACTGCTGAAAAGACAAAGCTGATGGAAGAAGAAAAGGATGGGCCCTCCAGGGCCATGATCAGGTCAATTCTTCTCTCGGTACTCCATGTCTAGGACTTGTGGGCCTCAAGACACGATCTCCTAGTTATCCCTAAAAATCGGGGATAACAAAACCCACCATCTTTAGGTGACTGCAATTCTTTGATGATAATTCATCAATGTTTCCAAGCTACAAAGAGAGCATCAGTGATATGTTCAAGAGATTTGGCAACTAATATTCTACAAAAACATCATACACACATCTTAAATAATAATATCATTCACCAGTTTGCACATAAACAACACTGCCTCTCCTTTATATGCATGTCATTTACATTCATCATCCTATTTCTAGAACCTCATCACAAGGCTTTCACTTCTCAAGCTGAGGTGAAGATGTATCAAGTATACTGAGCCACTCCAGCAATGGAATGTCACATGCTCTGTATATATCTTCCAAGTTCTAATCGAAAAATTGAAAAATTCTCCCACAACAAACTTTTGTGGTAGCATAATCTCAACAACATGGATTCCCACCAAATGAAGTGATTATGGTGTGGTACTACTTCAACCTCCAATGAGACCCATTTTTCAGCCATCAGACCATCATTGCCACTAATGTGGATGTTGCTTCTGCTATGAGAAATATATTTTGGCTGATTAATTTATTCACCAAGTGCAAGCCCCTAGAAACCAGAGAATTGAGGGATTCATGAATACTGAATGGAAAATCCAATTTAATGCATGACTGTGCTAGTCGAAAAAAACCCCTTGAACTTTGAAGTTCTGGCACCGATTGACTTATTGCATACATCCTCCATTGATATTCACTGATACGCCTCCTTTTGCATGCCAAGTGTCTTGTAGAGGTGGTAAATTGTTATCATGCTGCCAACTACTATCTCAACTATTCTCCACATCATCAGCCACCTAAAAGAGTAATTAATTCTAACTACTTGATTCCAGGTGCCAATAGGTAGCACCATTTTGGTGTATCTTTGTGCAAACTTCGTCTCTGCCAGAAATTCAGTAGCGAATTTAGGTAGTGCACTGTGGAATACACAACTCCCAAGAGAGTAGGTAGCACCTAGGAAATTTACAGTGCCCAGGAGAAAACATAGCGCCCAGGAGATTTGGCAGTGCACTGCACTCTGCACATCCATGTGTGAAAACAGTGGAACGAGCAAGAAATGGGGAACATAATCATATATATCATGGATAAGTTTAGTTCTTCAACACCTGTAGAATCTTTAAACAACATTGCATTGATATCTCATCTTGGCACTTGCGCATGCATCCTGCAAATCAGGCATTTGCAATTTCGCTGAGCATCGAACATGTGGAATGTTGGCTTAAATTATGGCTTGACTTTGAGTTGAATGCGCAGCTAGCATGTAGGATGGTATGACATGTAGACATGACTCGGAATTGTATATGTGATAAAGCTTAGGTTTGAGGGAATTTAGAAGTAAGACACTTAAGAGCACACACTCTTTTTGATTTTGTTTTATTAAATAAATATATATAATAAACATAATCCATAAACTACAAAATAGTTT
The DNA here is from genome assembly GCA_009831015.1 of Picea engelmannii. Taxonomy (NCBI): domain Eukaryota; kingdom Viridiplantae; phylum Streptophyta; class Pinopsida; order Pinales; family Pinaceae; genus Picea; species Picea engelmannii. The sequence goes on from ML791834.1 coordinate 342,484, forward strand.
AGAAAAACATTGTATATACATATATATTTAATAATAAAAGTGTTTTTATGAAAAACTTATCATAAAGATTTGATAGACTCCAATAAGGATTTCTAACCATTTATTTGCAGGTCAAGAGGATGAAGCCAAAGGATTTCTTAGGCAAAGATATCAATAGGAACTTGTCAAGACAGATTGGGGAATTTGAGGTTTGGACATTGGCAAACACTCAAAGGGATTTTGATAATTTCAACATAAATATGCTGAAGATGCTCTCAAAATATATTGGAAAAATTTAGTGCTAACAGAGGGCACCCCTCATTTTCCTTTTATCTATTCGTTGACCCTTTTTGGACCTTTTTACCCTTTTAATAAATTAAAGTGACTTTATAAACTTGAAATCACTTAAAACTCCCCCTTTTTATTAATTACTCAATGTCACATTTAAAAAGTCACTTTTCCACCCCTATGACATTAAATAATTAATTAATCCCCTTTTTCCCACTGACTATAGCCTACAAGAATCACTTAGGCTATTATGTCAATCTCCTGGAGACATCATTTGGAAAGGGACATTACATTTCTCCTTGCTCCATAACCATGTGGGGCATGGATCCATCCAACAACTCCATCTTTAGAGACCATGGTCTTTCCTCATTGACAAAGAAAATAAAACAATAGGAAGAAGACACTGGCCACTTGAGAGACATCTAGGCTACTCAAAACGAAGCTAAATATTGGGAAATCAGGCTAATTCTACAAACCCTAGTTTCTCATGGATAAAAAATAGCTAAACTAAGGCAAAAAAGTCAAATGTTAAAGCATTGCATTACTGGTCTGTCATCTCATGCAATAGTTCAAATGAAATAGTCTTTGGGCTCTAATGTAATAATTGAAGAAGCTTCAGTCATGCAACCGAAGCTGAACCAAGCTCATAAGGAAAGTTACCAGAATTTGGTAAATTTAGATTTGAAGTTGTAATCACCATTGTTTTATGATGTTTTTCAAAGTAAAATTAATACAAGGGCTCTATGTAATGATGTATACCAATAGATACTTGAAGAAATTATGTGCACTTTGGGATGGATCCCCTTTTTGTAAAAGGAGGGTATATTAGTTTATCAAAATCTCTATATTGATCTTGTTGAAGTTTTTTTTGGTAGATACTTGCCGAATAGTTAAACTATGGGTCTTTTTTAATACAAACTAATTGGTTTCTGTCATTTTATTAATTAATTTATTAATAGATTATTAACATATTAATAATATATTAATATGTTAAGGTGTTTATTATGTTTTCTAACCCTTAAACTTTTTATATTTTAAAATTTTACTTATTAATACATTATTAATGGATTGCTTTCAATTTATAAATTTTTGGGTTTCTCGTTGATATCTGGATTATTTAAATTTAACCTACATTTGTATTTGCTAATATCATCATGCATCTTTTGTTATTATTGATCAAATCCATTGTCCTTTCCAATGACTCTTTTTCCTAATGATGAATCCTATTATGGATTTGAAACATTGACATACTAAATGGCTACTATGGATACTCCGGAAGATTTGCATTATGAAAAAACACACCACGTAAATCTTAGAACAATAATGGAATGATCTAGTTTATAAATATGGTGACTAATGATTATGATTATGTGGACCATGATATGGTTGTTATACCTTGATATATGATATGAGCATGTGATAATGATATGATTATGAATCCATGTAACAAATTGTTGATGTTATTGAGCAAGTGTGAAATATGGTAGGTTAGCCAAACAAAGTTGAACCCTTGGAAGGACTTGATTGATTTTTGACCTAGAAAAAGGGTCTCAAGGCCCTTATTGAAGTGAATCACATGATTTATTATGCCATGAATTTATTTATGATTATATATGATGACCTGAGATCATTTTGACCATACTTGGTGCAGACAATCACTCAGATAGTTGAATTGGATAGGTGTACATTACTATCTAAGGAGGAATCCAAGATGGGTGCTTGAGAGATGAACCTTGAGATGGGTAACATTTACTATTTGATCAAATTATATATGAGATAAGATGAATGATTGTTCAATGGTACTTGATTTCTTTGTTAATTCATGCATAGGACACGTGGCCGATCCTTCCTAGTTAACCCTAGCATGGGTGTAGGACACAACCAAGATGAAGGCTTGATTGTCTATGGTATTGTCAATTTCCCAAGAATAAGAGAGTTACTCTTTTCCATCGAGACCAAAGATGAATCCTCACACCCCCTTGGCACATGCTTCCCTTGGGTTTCACTTTGATGTGTCATCTAAGAAAAGGATACGATGCTACCTACTTCAAATCCAAGCTTGCATTTCTTCTTTTGTTATTCTGAATTGCCAACTAGTATGGTCTACTTTCTTGTATGGATTTATATGGTTTTGGAAGCTCGTGAAATTCCTTTAGGCACAATCTCTCTTGAAATTCCAGATTAGTTGTACTTTGTCCATATTCATTTTATAAGTGTCTTGTTCTAGAAGGCATCAGGATAGTGCTTATGCCAATAAAGGATTTCCTCTTGTAAATTAGTTGGCATGTCCACTTGGATATTTTACTCTGAGAATGAATAATTCCAAACAACTTTAGAGAAATCACATTCCAAAAATAATGGCTAGCCTTTTCTTCAGTTTTTTTGCACAAGGGGCATCTATATGGTCCTTTTATTCCACATTTAAAAAAAAAACAACTATAAGAGTTTTTCCATGGCTTAAAATCTAGCAAGACATTTTTATTTTGGGTATCCCTTCACTCTTCTAGATTACTTTCCATAATGATTCTCTTGGTAACTGACAACTTTCTTCATTCTGGATTCTATATCCCTCTTTGATTGTGTAGACATTCCTCCAATGCTCCATCCCCTTGAACTAGTTATATCTTTACTGATCAAAGTGGATCCTCAAATATTTGTCATTAAAATTTTCATTTGTCTTTCAATTGAGGAGGAAGGTTATCCACCTTCCAATTCACCCAAAGATTCCCAATTGGTCGATCCCACTCCAAAATGTTTGCCAGGGTCTTGAGACTTTGCGTGTCCATCCAATACTTTAAATCACAAAGTTCTAGATATTGGATAAGAGGAAGTTTCCCAATGGTTTTATCCTCCCATAAACATATTTTAAGATTGTTTCCAGGTACCCAAGACAAGTTCTATTGGATGATGGAGGTTGATTCTTTGCAAAGCTTCCATAAAGATGATCCTAACCTCAAAGTAGCTTATCAATGATTCTAAGGTGATTTCAATGAAATCATTTCTTTAAAATTATTGTTTTACACCAACCCTTTAAGACTTGAGACTAGTCGCCATAATGTTTTAGCACCCATATATTTATTCATGAGACAAGGGTATTTTATTGCTAAGCCTCCATTAACCAAAGGTGATATTAATATGCTCTAATTGATAAGATTCTATTTCTTGGATTTTGATTTACCACCTTGAAAAATAAATGAAAGCAACAACAACCCTATCTATTGCATAATTCCTATAGGCGCTAGAATTGTAGAACATTGGTTGAATGTCATGGATGAAAGGATTGCTTTCACTGGAAGCACTCTCCTGATTTGATTCAAGCATTAGGTGCCCCACTGATTTGTTTTCTTCTTGATTTTCTATTGTATTTCTTTCCAGTTATATACTTTTGGAATTCCATGGAGAATTGTAATCTCGAATTATTTGAAGGAACTCCAATTTAAAACATAGGAATACTTGAGGGTGTTAGCAATGGAGTTCAAGAGAGAAAGGGAGGCATTGCATCCACATATACCACACTTACATTTATTCAAAATTTCCCTAGAAGCAATTACAAAAATGTCCAGGACAACTTTAAATCTCTCTACAATCACCACTAAGGCCCCTCCAAGGAGTGGGGTGTCATTAGAAAATTGAGAGTGATTAAGCTCCTTGGTTCCTCTAATAATTGAAATCCCTTAAAGAGAGCATGACTGTCTTTCAGATTCCAATATTTTTCTAAGACAATATACCATTACACTGTATAGGAGCAGGGATAATGGGAATCCCTAGCCCAATCCTCTTTTTCTTTGAAGAAAATATGTTGGACTTCCATTTATCAAGGGAACAATCTAGGGACCTCCAACGCATGCCATGATCCAGTGAATAAACTTTTAAAATAAACCAATTTTTCTTAGAACTACAAAAATAAAGGAAATACGTACCCAATCAAATGCATAATCCATGTCCATTTTGATGATCATTAATTTCTTCTTTTCTCTTCTACTAGAATGTATTACCTCTTGAACCATTTATATATTATCAATTATCTTCCTTTTTAAAATAAAACCACTTTGATTTTCTGAAATTATTCTCAATGGAATCTTCTTGAGACAATTAACAATAATTTTGGTAAGTATCTTATAGGAGAATTTGCAAAGGGATATAGGTCGAAATTTAGAGAAGGAAAAAGGGTTTGACTCTTCAGTGACGAGAGCTAGAAAAAAGAATTAGTGCTACTACCTAGCTTATGCTTTTTTTGGTTCACTGAAGCATTTTCACAAGTAATATTTTTAGAAATGTCCTAGAATTCCCTATAAAAAGAAATGGAGAAACCATCAAGTCCCGACACATTGTGAGGCTTCAAATAGACCCTAGATAGCAGAAATAATCTCATCCTACTCAATTTGTTTTTATAACACCATATTTTCAGAATTTGTTACCAAGCTTGGGATTTCTTATAACATCGCTTATGTGGTTGTCAAAATTTACTCCTCCTCTTCTATGAGTAAATATTTGAAGTGATGACAAGCCTCGGTTTTATATTCTTCATAGTTTGAGGTTTTCTCCCCATTTTCATTTTAGATTCCTTTCACATTATTTCTCTGTTTCTTGGCTCTACATCGTTTGCGGAAAAATGATGTATTTTTGTCTCCCTTCAACTGCAATGTACAAGATATGATCCTCCAGTGTTCTTCCTCTTTTCTATATCTGAGGTAGATATTTTTTTACAAGATTCTCTCTTTCATTTACAGTGATTGGGTTATCTCTGTTTGTTCCATTTTGTCCTAAAGATCTACTAGTTATTTCTATAGCTCTTTTTTCTTTGAAGCTGGTTCCTTGTCACTTTGTTTGGCCCAACATTTTAAAGCATCCTTTATGGATTTGAGTTTATGTTCCCATATAAAACTAGGGAGACCTCCAATATTTTGATCCCAAAACTATTCTATTATCATCATGACTTTCTCATTTTGCAACCATGGAGGGTTAAACTTAAAAGGGAGAGGGTCGTAATTTCTTTTGAACTGGATTTATAATGAAATTGACCTATGCTTTGAATTCATTGAAGGTATGATAGAGTAGGAAATATTAATATCATCTTCCAAAAAATGACCATGAATAAGGAATCTATCCATCCTTCTAGTGATGTGCCCCATGTCGACACTCCTGTTAGTCCAGGTGAATTTTCCCCTTCTAGGCTTGACATCGATGAGATCCCAATCATCCATGATGTTTTATACTTTTTCTATGAACTGATAATGAACAATATTTTAAGGTACTAGGTCTATTATATTAGCAAAGAAGAGAAATAATGCAGAAAATAACACTGAGATAACAACAAAATACGAAAATACTGCAAAGATAACAACAAAACAACAAATTATATGGAACCACAACACCAATATTATACCTTTATTGAGAGGAAACAAGGTTCACTTGCCTCTTCAAGGGGGAAACCTCCAATAGAGAAGATCTTTATTACAATAATTCTTCAAGACAAAATTTCTCATACCCTCTACTTCTATTTATACTAAATTTATCTATCCAAAAGAACAATCTAGAGGAAGATGCTTATAGAAGCAGAAGCTTCTATTAGGTATTCTTACATTTAACTTGTTCCTCCTTATTGCTAGGCCTTATTAATATTGACCTTTATTACATGGAAATATATTATTCTACCCACTTGAGGGGTTAGGTAGTTTAGGTCCCTAACATGCCCTCCCCCTTAAAATCATCCTTGTCCTCAAGGCTTGAGATGAGGAAATTGCTGCAGCATATTAGTTGGCTCCCAAGCGACATATGCTAGAGTTTTATATTTCCACTCGAACAACACTTCCTTGATGGTGCGCTGACAAAGAGGATGCTCACACTGGTCCAAAATTGCTTATGGTTGCAACCATATGGATCCTTATTCATCACACGCGGGAAGGCTATTTTGAGTTTGGCACTTAGTTCCAATCACCTTATTAAAGTAGGATACATGAAAATAAGGATGGAGCTTAGAAGATAATTGATAGACCACCTGTCCCACATTCTTGAGAACTGTATAAGGACCATAACATTTGGGTACTAGTTTCTGAAAATGTTCAACCTTGAGTGAAGTTTTCCTATAAGGTTGCAGTCGAAGAAATACATGGCCTCCTTCAACAAATTGACGTTCTGAGTGACCTTGATCAGTTTTTTGCTTCAAGTGATTATGAGCCATGACCAAATTCTCTTTGAGGGTACGGAGAATAGCTTCTCGAACTGTAAGCATTTGGTCAACCGTCTGAACCTTCGAGACACTTGGCATGTAGGAGAGAACTGAAGGTGGCTTTTGTCCATATACTGCTTCAAAAGGAGTGATGCGAGTAGCTGTATGGTAGAAGTGTTGTACCACCATTCAACTAATGGTAACCATTGAGCCCATTGATTTTTCCTTTCAGAGGTAAAACACCTCAAATAAGTCTCCAAACACTTGTTGACAACTTCAACTTGACCATAAGTCTAGGGATGATAGGTGGTGATGAGATGCAATTGGGTGCCTTGCAGCCTGAATAGTTCTTGCCAAAAATTGCTAGTGAAAGTGAGATCTCAATCAGAAAAAATAGAATGAGGCATTCCATGAAGCTTGAAGACATGATCCATGAAAAATTGAGCCACAATGGATGCAGTAAATGGATGTTGAAGAGCACATAAATGAGCATACTTGGAAAGACGATCAACTACCACCATGATGAATGACTTATTTCCTAATTTAGGTAATCCCACAATAAAATCCATAGAGATGTCCCTCCAAATAACAGGTGGAATTGGAAGCGATTGGAGTGTGCCAGAAGATTTGATTGTTTCACCCTTGTTACATTGACAAACATCACATTTTTCCACAAAAGTGTGAATGCCCTTTTTCATACCATCCCAGAAAAAAGAACGTTTGACCTGGTCATAGGTTTTGGTAAACCTTGAGTGCCTAGCTGTGGGTGTAGCATGAAGCTCAAAAATCACCGTGGATTTAAGTTGTGACTATTTACTTAAATACAAACAAACTTTGTAGTAAATATCATCATTGTGCCAAGAGTACCCTGGGGAAACTGGAGAATTGGCTTGCAATTTTTGGATCACATGTGCAATTTTAGGATCTTGAAGCCATTCCTGGCGAACAACTTGGAGCTAATATGGTACAATGAAGGACATGGAGAAAAGGGACCCTTCATCTTCATATTTTCGAGAAAGAGAGTCAATGACCACATTTTCTTTGTCTTTCTTGTAAATGATCTCATAATCATATCCAAAGAGCTTAGTTACCCATTTTTGTTGCTCTGGAGACGAAGGTTGTTGCTCTAGAAAACACTTGAGGCTTTGATGATCTGTCTTAATTTGAAATCATTGCCCCAAGAGATAAGGGTTCCATAGATCCAATGCATGCAGAATAACCAACATTTCCTTTTCATAGATTGATTGGCCCAAATGGCATTATGAAAATTGTTTGCTGGTAAAGGCCAAAGGTCTACCCTCTTGCATAAGGATTGCTCCAATTCCTCTCCTGGAGGCATCACATTCAAGGACAAAGGTATTTGTGAAATCAAGAAGGGACAAGACCAAAGTAGTACACATAGCCGCCTTCAAGGCTTGAAAGGCCCGATCAGCTGCATGAGTCCAAGTGAAAGAATTCTTTTTAATGAGAGCAGTGAGAGGCGCCACAATATTTCCATAATTATGAACAAACTTGCGATAATAGGCTATTAAACCCAGAAAACCACACAAGATTTTGATAGTCTTGGGGCGAGGCCAATCCTCTATTGATTCGATTTTCTTAGGATCCACCCAAACACCATCCTTTCCAATAATATGACCCAAGTACTTGACTTTCGAGGCACCAAAGAAACATTTAGAGTGTTTGAGGAAAATTTGATGCTGAGAGAGTCGATGGAGAACTTGATCCACATGGGAAAGATGGGATTGCCAAGTTTTACTATAGATGAGAATATCATCAAAGAAAACTAAGACAAAATGATGGATAAAATGATGGAAGACATGATTCATGAGGAGTTTGAAGGTGGAGGGGGCATTACACAGGCCAAAGGCCATGACCAAGAACTCATAGTGACCCTCATGAGTTCGAAAGGCAATCTTGGGGATGTCATCCTCTTGTATATGTATCTGGTGGTAGCTAGAACGCAGATCAAGTTTATTGAAGTACTGAGCACCACTCAACTCATCTAAGAGATCATCAATGACATCGACGTGAAACTTGTCATTGATGGTGAATTTATTGAGGGAATGAAAGCCAGGACACATGCGCCAAGTACCTTCTTTCTTAAGTACCATGAACACAAGAGAAGAATAATGGCTGGTACTGGGGTAGATAACACTTGCTTGGAGAAATTACTACACTATTTTCTCAATTTCATTCTTTTGAGAAAAGGGATGACAATAAGGGTGAACATTGGGAGGAAGACTTCCAAGAACTGTTATCTTTTTAGCTCGGGAGGTAGTCCACATGTGTGTCTTGTATGTGGAAGTAACCTTGTACCTACACTACTAGACACTTGACTTTGTAATGGGTTTTTATAAAGTTGTGATAAAGTGGTTCTTTTATTAAAGTGACCTTTTAATAAAGTGTACCTTCTAATATTAAAGTGACTTTATCTCATAAAGTGTACTTATGTTATAAAGTGAAAATGTACTTTAATATTTTAAAGTGATTTATTTTGGAGGGAATGAATCATGACCTTTAATCTTGTAAATGCAAGATTAGATCTTGGCCATTAGATCTAGGGTTGGAGAAGGTGAAGGGTCACTTTCAGATTATAAGAGAATGTATTGGGTAGTGTGCAAGACACATTGAGAGAGTTTTTGAGAGATTTATGAGATAGCTTGAGAGAGGAAAGTGAGGGCAACTAGGAGGGCACATTTCCCAAGAGAGAGTGGGAATGTTTCCCAAGAAATTTACGAAGTGAATATTGTTGTAGCTGCTGGCTGATAAAGAGGGCCTTACTATACAGTCTGTACAATAGGCTAGGAGGGCACAAATTTTGAGGCAACATTGTTGCACAAAAATCGAGGTAGATTTCCTAGTGTTTTTTGTTGGTGAAGAGGATGGTTTTTGGTGCTGTCCATACAATAAGAATTTGGCATCGATTTTGGGTGCTGTTCAATTGGGCCGTACAACCATTTATGGGCACATCTTCTAAGGAAAAAATTTGGGACAATTTTGGGGTGCCGTAAGTTATTTTTCGCTTGCTGGAAATTGTATTGTTGTTGCTGATATGTACTTTCTTGAAGCTATATTAATCTCTCTCTCTCTCTCTCTCTCTCATTGGGTTTCCCGACATTGGGGTTTTCCCTGGCATTGCCTCAATTTCTGAGTATTTTTGGGTTCAATGGTTGTTGTTCATTGTGTTTATTCTACTGCTAAAATTTCTTAGCAATGTGTATTTCTACTTATGGTAATTTTTGAATGTGGGTTTAGACATTTCAGAGTTCATAGAAGACAATTATCTTTAGGTTGCTAATTGTATGACAAAATGTTTTATAAGATGATTTTGTCATTTAATTTCTACATGGTATCAGAGCTTAGGCTCTGAGTGAGAAGTGAGTAGTGATATATTTCAGCAAGTTTGAAGGGGGGAAATATATTGTTTGTTTTCCTTTGAACAATGACATAGAATATGGATGCATGCATTAGATTTGAGGATCGGTTGGATGGAATTTCCAACTATTTGCAATGGAAGGTTTGGATGTTATTTGTTCTCAAGGAGAACAAGATTTAGAACTATGCCAGTTCTATTGTTGTGTCTCCCATAATAGATCATGTTTCTTTGTATTTGCATGAAGAAAAGGAGGACAAAGCTCAGAGGATTATTTTGGATGGGGTGAAGGACCATCTTATCCCACACTTGGATGAGAAGAAGAAAACCAAAGAGATGTGTGATGCACTTAAAAATTTATTTGAGGTAAAGAATGAAAATCATAAGATGGCCTTGAAGGATTAGTTGCATGATACCAAGATAGGTGTTGTGTTGGTTTTGTCACTTGCGTGAGCAAAACAACAACACTTGCATGCCTAGAACAAGACATAATTTTGTGAGTGGGTTAGACAAACAAAACAAGACAAAAGTTTGTGAGTGGGTTAGACAAACAAAACACACATGAAAACAAAGAAATATAACTAAAAACAACTAAGAAATAAATGTTAGAAAGATTAAGAAACTCGGAACCATGAAAATCAAACAATGACCAACATAATGCTACCAATGGATCAATAGATTAGTAGGAAAAACACCGTAGAGAAAGGTAGGGACTTATGGGCCCCCTCTTCCTCATTGGGAGGGCTCTCGAGTTCCCTAATTGAGAGCTCTTATCTCCATACAATGGAAGAAATGAAAAATGGTGAAGAAAAACAATGCCTATTCCTTCAAGAGGTGAGTGGAATGGCATATTGCAATGGTTCTTGAAGGATTCAAAGAGAAAAGAGGATTCTCAAGGAATAATTCTTGCAAAATAACAATACCTTGAAGATCTTGGTTTATTAGCACACCCATGGCTCTTATTTATAGCATCTATTCATGGAAAAATGTAATTGGTTCATAGTGTGAATAAGGGGCCTTTTAGGGCACCCTCTAGCCATTAACCAACCCCCAAGCTAGATTTCGCTCAAATATGAGTGTCAAATCATGTTGGGGGTCGGACAAGAAGTGGTTGAGGGGCCTACAAGATCCATAAATGCATCGTTCATAGAATTGCACAGATTTTCTCGTAGACAATCACACATTTTGCATGCTGAGGCCTGTGTTGGCCCGCGCATGATGCACACTGTGTGCACGCTTCCTTTGGTGAATTTGCACACTTTTATTTTTGACCCAATTGTATAGTTTTTTTCCCTTTGATGGAATTTAGTGTTGTAGGTGGACTAATTACTGTTGGCATTTGACATTTTCTTCAATCATTGTGCGTAATGTTGCAGACGATTTTTCAGTGATAAAAATGGGTAAGGGGGAGAGTGTGTCTTCTTATATTACCTGGGTAGCTCAAGTGAAAGATGAGATAGCTACAGTTGGGGAGGTCATATTGGATTCGAAGTTGGTGAGGATAGCCTTGAAAGGATTCACCAAGGAATGGGAAGTCTTCATGAAGTGTGTGGTGGGTCGTGAGCATCTTCCAGATTGGAGCAGACTATGGAACGATTTCACTCAGGAGAAGATCCGAGAGGGATCTCATAGCAGTGGTTAGAAGGAAGACAAATATTAGGAGAATGTTGCTCTTACTACAAACAAAAAGAAGAAAGGAAATTCTAGGAGGGACTTGAGTAAAGTCAAATGTTACTATTGTAACCAGTTGGGGAACCTTTCTTCTCACTGTCCCGAGAAGAAGCAGAAGAGGAAGGAACATGAGGGGTATGATATAGCTGCTACAACAACCATGTAGGACTTTTCTACCAAGTTTGATAAGGAATTTTCATTGGTTACTCTAGTATCCAATGTCGGTAGAGGAGGATTTGGGGGTGATTTCAGATGGATTGTTGAGAATGGAGCCTCTTGTCACATGATGAGAATCTAGTGAGCATTCCTTATTATCATAGAGACATGTCCTGACCCGCTGGTGGAGAGTGAAGGTGGTATGGCGCGAGTTGTATGTGGAGTTGGAAGAGTTAGATTCCAACTTGAGTATGGAGGATTCTTGGAGCTTGATGAAGTTATCTTTGTTCCAGTGTTGAGGGTTAACTTTCTTTTAGTCTCAGCCTTGGAGAATGATGGATATTGTACATTGTTCAAGAGAGGAAATATATTTATCTACAGGGAGGGAGTAGACCTGGTGGAACCACAACTAATTGATGATCAGGTGGAAAGGTTGTACATGTTGCAAGGACAAACTTCAGGATATGATTCAATGTCGGATGAGGAGCAGGAGGCTCCTGAGAGTATGGTGGGCCAAAGGATTCAATACTACATTCTGAGAGAAGAGATAGAGTCTCTTTTGAGCATTGGTAGAAGACTCAACTAGTGTGATTGAACCGATGCTCACGGTGGAGTGGATTCTCCTATGAGCTCAAGGTTCAGGGTAACTGTTAGGAGAAGATCTTCTGGTTCAAGTTTTGTGTAGGTGTTGAATATTTCTCCTAGTTTAGAGGGAGCTCCTACTAAGAAAAATGTGATGGGACCTGATGATGGTGATGGAAGTGAGTACATACCTCACTAATAGGAAGTGTTATCTTTTTAGATTAGGAGGTACTCTACATGTGTGTCGTGTATGTAGAAGTCACTTTGTACCTACACTACTAGACACTTGACTTTGTAATGGTTTTTTATAAAGTTTTGATAAAGTGGTTCTTTTTATTAAAGTGTCTTTTTAATAAAGTGTACCTTCTAATATTAAAGTGACTTTATCTCATAAAGTGCACTTATGTTATAAAGTGAAAATGTACTTTAATATTTTAAAGTGATTTATTTTTGGAGGGAATGAATCATGATCCTTGATCTTGTAAAGGCAATATTAGATCTTGGCCATTAGATCTAGGGTTGGAGAAGGTGAAGGGTCACTTTCATATTATAAGAGAATGCATTGGGTAGTGTGTAAGACACATTGAGAGAGTTTTTGAGAGATTTATGAGATAGCTTGAGAGAGGAAAGTGAGGGCAAATAGGAGGGCACATTTCCCAAGAGAGAGTGGGCACATTTCCCAATAAATTTCTGAAGTGAATATTGTTGTAGCTTCTAGATGATAAAGAGTACCATATTGTACAGTCCATACAGTTCATACAATAGGCTGGGAGGGAATGGATATCGAGGCAGCATTGCTGCACATAAATCAAGGTAAATTTCCTAGTGTTTTCTGTTGGTGAAGAGGATGATTTCTAGTGCTATCCGTATAGTACATATTTGGCATTGATTTTGGGTGCTATTCAGCTGGGTCGTACAACCATTTATGGGCACATTATCCAACAAAAAATTTTTGGACAATTTTGGGGTGCTGTAAGGTATTTTTCTCTTGCTGGAAATTGTATTGCCTTTGTTGATCTGTACTTTCCTGAAGCTATATAAATCTCTCTCTCTCATTGGATTTCCATGAATTGGGGTTTTCACTGGAATTGCCTAAATTTCTAAGTATTTCTGGGTTGACTGGTTGTTGTTCATTGTGTTTATCCCACTGCTAAAATTGCTTAGCAATGTGTATTTCTTCTTATGGTAATTTATGAATGTGGGTTTAAACATTTCAGAGTTCATAGAATACAATTATATCTAGGTTTCTAAGTGTATGATATACATTTTTATAAGTTGATTTTGTCATTTAATTTCTACAGGAACAAGGGGTATGGAATGATCATGAACACCATGAGAAGGAAGAAATCCCCGAGGAGTGGAAAAAACAACTTGATGTTTGGAGAGAATAACTTGGAGGTCAGGATGCACAGAGGGTATCCCAACCACTTGAATATAAAGGAGTTGAGAAATAATACTTGAGTGGCCTTTCTTGAGGAGATTTTCCATGCGATGGGAACTGATGATCTCAGGGGAACCAACTGTGAGACCTTGGAAGTGATACATTTGTCCCTCCTGTTGGAAATGCATGGTTAATTCCTTAAAATCCATAAGAATGGGACCCAAAGTGCGTAACCATTCAATACCTAGCAGAATGTCACAACCACTCATTTCAATGGAAAACATATGAGATTTCAGGTGGCAATGTCCAATTTGAATATGAACATTTTCACAATGCCCACCACATTTCATGGACCCACAATTGGCTATCATGAATTGAAAATTATTGACAACATGAATATAACAATTGGTTTCCTGGGAAATGCGATGATGAATAAAATTGTGGGTGCTACCACTGTCAACACAAATGATGACCTTTGTATGCTTAATATAGCCAATGGGCTTGAGGGTTTGTGGAGTAGAGAAGCCATTGAGGGCATGCAAGGAAATGAGTGGGTCAAATTGAGGTGGGTCATCAGGCTTATGGGTAGCATCGGGAAGGGAGGGATCTTCAACAAGAGGAACTGTCACATCTTCTTTAGGAACATCTTCAGAAATGGCCATAAAAAGTTTTTGTTCCTTACACTTGTGCCCCAAAAAATATTTTTCATCATAATTATAGCAAAGACCCTTCAGTTGGAGTTCAACCATTTCAACGCCAGTTAATTTATGGACCTTGAGGGGAGTGACAGGGGGGTCAGGATTAGTGGGTCAAGGGAGAGGAACAAAAGAGGGTTTTTTGTTTTGCAAAAAAACAACTTGTTGGGCCTCTTTAGCACGTTTAGTAGCTTCCAACCAAGTTTGAGGGCAGAACATGAGAACCTGGGATCATATTTCATCCTTTAGGTCGCTAATAAAGCATTCATGAAAGAACGCATCTAACATGCCCTTGCTTTGAAAGACCAATTTATCAAAAGCAGTTATAAAGTCTTCCATTATGTCTGACTGTTTCAACTTGGTCAAACAACCAAGATAGTTGGTATCAATGTCAAAGCGGTCATAGAGCTATGCAACAAACTGCGTCCAGGCAATATACCCCTGATGGGAATTTTTACGCTATTTCTACCATTGCTACCATTCAGGATCTAGATAAAGGAAAACATAGCGAAGTTTGGCCAACTCATCAGTAATACCATGCAGAGAAAAATAATGATCCATTTTAGTGACCCAACCTGTAGGATCAAAGCCATCAAATTTATTGACCTCAACGTGGGGAAGACGAGGGTCACGATGAAAGGAGTTGGATTGAAAATGTACAGAATGAGAGGAATCAACAACATCTGGTTGGTTCAAGGAGGAAGGAACTAGAGTGCGGTTCAACAACTGGTTGACAATAGACTGGAGGGTGTTAAATTGGTTCATGAATTTGGCTTCCATGGTGTCAAATTTATGTTGGACTTGGGTCTCGAATTGTGAAAGGCGGGAATTGGTAGAGCCAATCTCAGATGTCACATGTTGGATGGAGTCCTAGGCTTGATTGATGGAAGCTTGCAGGTCTTGGTTGTGAGTGGTGGCCATTTGGAGAGGAGGAGTGCGGGTAAGGAAAAACATGTATACTCCAACTTGAGTAATACTGCAGTGATGAAATGCCCAAATTCTTAACATGAAATGTGTAGTAATTTCACAACCAAAATGTAGAAGGAATAGTTGTGCAACAATAGATCTTGTCTGTTCTGTTTTTGTTTCCGTCCCAAGGGGCAGGGTATTCAGGGTTTCTACAAACAAGGGTTTTTCTTGTGCTATAACTCTCTGATATATGTATAGGGTCCAATAGTAGTACTCGACTCAATATCTCAGGGAACCAACTAAGGAGGCTAGACCCTTCCATTAACTGTACTACCTGAATACCCAAGTACTAGAGAGTATCTTCCTTAGTGTTTTTCTCGGTGGCACTATAGCAATCAGGAAACCAATCAGTTTATCTATGGAGGGCTTCGGGAGATCTAGGTTGATCCATATACAGGTGTTGTTTGATGCACTACCACTCGAAGGGGTACCAACAGGAGTTACCAGGGTGGCAAACATATGTGCGCTTGAGTACCACTTGTATTTCCTATGTGTATTTGATCCGGATGGATCTAGGGAACATCACAGAAGTCTTAGAAGCATCCCAAGAGGCTCATAATGGCTTCAGGATACAGAAAAGGGTGAAAATTAAAAGTTCCCAAAACTCAATTAAAAAAGTATGATCGCGAAGAGCACATCACAATATTTCTAACGACGCAAACAACTTGCCAGATAGAATTACGGATCAACAGTTATAAGCGATCAAAGTTCAGTAAAAAATGGTCAAAAAGGAAAAAGTCAAAGTGACACGTGGCACCACTACAAGGGTGAAACATGGAACATCCATAGATCTGAGTTGGAAAGATGACATGACAAGGATGGTAGACACATGAGCAAGTTAGGTGATGACACATGTCAGTTTCATGGGTGAATCATGTGGTGACAAGTGGCAATTTCTTTGGACAAATTATATGGTGCCACATGGCACCCCTCCAATGGTTGATGTGTAAAATTTTTATGACTCCCCAAGAGTCGAACTCATGACCTCTCACTAGCCCAAAGTCCCCACAAATCCACACTACCATTACACCACACCATGTTTCTTAGTTGTAATATGTTAGAAATTACATTTAAGTCTAAGTTTGAACTAAGGCACCAAAGGGAGGGGCTAGGCCTTTGGACCAGCCCCTAATGACATGCTCTAGCACCATACGACCATGGTCTTCTGATCACTTAGAGGATTAAACCAACAAACCACTATATTTAGCATATTCTCTGCCAGTTATTACCATTCTGCCATTTAAGTGGTCGCCTGCTATATTTAGCAGAGCGACCCTTTGTTATAACCACTTGCCAAAAAAAGGGGATTCCACGGGATTTGATCTCGGGACCTCTACCTAACCGTGCCCTAAGTTTATCCACTCTAACCATTTGGCCAACCATCACACTTAATGCATAACTTCCCGAAAAATGGTATAAGAAGGGGGTTTCGATTCAGAGTTTGAGACAACAAGAGCTCATGAGAGGTGAGAGCTGAGCACACCCGTACGGACTATACGGCCTGGTATGAAATTTTCACACAGTTTAATATTTTCAACATTTATTGCAAGAGAAGTGGCACACAAACCGAGGCAAGGGTGCCTCTTGGGTCAAAAAGTGTTATACTCAGATCGAGGCATGGAGATAGTCATTTTTAAGTAAAATGATTCCACAAACATAGTGGTGGTGTTATTTTTATGATCTGAGCAAATATTTTGTAGCTTAACTCCAGAATAAGTCATTTATTGTAGAGGCAATGGCACAGTAACTTAGGTAGAGGTGTCTTTTGGGCCTGAAAGTGTCTGACTCAGATGGAGACGATTTGAAAATCATTTTTAGGTAATTTAGCGATGCAAATCCAAACACAAGGTCTATTTTTGCAGAAGAACTTCAAATCAACAAACTAAGTTCTGGAGAAGCCCATGTAAGCATGCTTTTCATTATGTTGTTTTGTCATTAAATGTTGCAACATAACATGCATGTTACAGGCCTGAAAGAGCATAGAGAGGCTGCAACAAGGCATCAAGATCAACTTATTCCTTCTATCTATTATTTTATTCTCTTCTTTCACATCAACCCAATCATTTATATGTGACAGAGAAATTGTGGCACTTGCATGATAAGTGGCCAATGAAGCAGTTCTAAATCTCGTGGTTTTAGGATCTTTGTATGGGCTGCATATTTGTGCTTGGATATGAGCAGCATATCTAAGGATTTTGATGGCTCCATGTTGATGGTGGTCATATTTTATTCTTCCTCTTTTTATGTATTGAGTATGTGGGAATGATGTCCATGTCAACATCATGGATGCCTCATGAGCACGAGAACTTGTGAAGCTGTATAAATTCCTCATCACATTCTGATATCTTGTTGCTGTCACCAAAAATGGACTTTGGCCTTACAACTTGTAAACAAGAGACATCATTACAACGAGGAGAATAAAGTGGTCAGGTGTTGGAGCATGACCTGAAGAGGTATCCCACACTGGGTGAACTCCGTTATCAAGGGAAGTGTCCTATCCATTATGTGTGTTATGCTCTTATTGTTTTTTTTCATGAATTTCCGCACATAGGATGTTAAATGCAAGCATGAAATATTGCACATAAGGAAACTAAAGAGGTTTCATTCACTTCGAATTCAAGCGCATAAGACTTCAACTTTAGCTTTAATTGCAAATCACTCAAGTAAAATGATCTATAATTGACCCTTTTGAAGGAATGACAAAAACAACCAATTATTGGAAACTTATCACCCCTAGGTTCAGATCATGTGGTATCATAGTAGGATTGATACCGATTGCAGGTGTTGAAGCTAAGGATGACAAGGTCACCAAAACAATCATGGTTTGATGAGCTTCAAGAGCTCAACCAAATGCTTCAAGCAGAGAATGTTGGATTGAAGACATTGTTACATGTTGTAGAAGAAGAGAACCAAAGGTTGCAAGACCAGTTTCAAGCCATGAAGATGAAGATAGAGGAAGGCTCTATGAATGAGATGGTGATAAGACCATCTTGTGACCATGGAAACTTCATCGGTTATGGTTGTGAGCATGCCTGTGAAAATGCATGCACACTTTTTCAAGAAAATGAAGATGACATACATGCATCCATAAACCAAGGAAGATTCCTAGAAGCATCTTCCACTGATCCTTCTCACCGGGAAAAATTGGACACATCTCAATAAGAAGACCAAGGGTCCCAGTTTGAGGTGGAGGTAAATAAACCATGTGTAGTTCCTTTATTGATTAATGCTGATGATTATTTTGAAATCCTTGAACAACATGCTTCTTGCATCGGCTTAAAATTGATGAGAAAAATGGGATACGAAGGAGGAGGCCTTGGAACCAATGGCCAAGGTATTGTGGATCCCATTGAGGTAGTGGTTTGGCCTCTATAGGCTGGGATAGGCTATGTCCCAAAGGATGTTGGAGAAATATCCAAAACCATTTGGGAAGAAGACCCCATGACAGTCACTAAGACTCCAGAGGTCAACAATTCATCAAGAGATGAAATTGATTTAGTTTAGAGTGAGAGCACAACTTCTCATGATCGAGGATTCGAGACATCTCCAGGGAGAGATGAGAATCACAATGAAAAATTTGAGACCAACTTTTCTTGTCAGTCTAACTCCAAAGGAAAGTCACCGAGGTATAAGAAATATTGAAACTCTAAAATGCCATTTGGTTATAAGCACATTAATCATATAAAATAGAGCTTTTGGCATCAAAGACCATGCACCTTTTGTGGATTGAATAACCACGTAGTGTCCCAGTGTTGCAAGAGAAAATCCTTGTGCAGGAAGGTTATGGAAACCAAGAGAAGGACGAGGATGGAAAATTGCTTTCCACTCACAAAAAAGAGCAGGGGGGATGCACCTCTGAAGGAGAAAGGTTACTGCAACCATTGTAGCAAAGATGGGCATAATGAGGCCACTTGTTGGACCTTATATCCAGATATACGTCCAAAGAGGGACAAGAAGACCAGGAAGACACCTTCGAGGGAGACAACCAGTCAAGCAGTGTTGCAGGAAAATCCACCACCAATAGAAGACCAACTACCAAAGAAAGGACATCTCAATAAAGAGAACATGTTTGGAAGAATGGTTGAACAAATGGGGAAAATCCTTGAGTTAGTTGAGAGTGGCCATATTTTGTAAATCACATGTTGTGATTCAGACCCTGTAGAAGGGTATTGTGTAAAAGTGATAATTGTTGATATCACTTTTTTTTTTTTTGGCAAATGTTGATATTGTTAGGCCTTGTGAGGTAGTTTGGGTATGAGTTTCTTATTGTAAGTCACATGAAACTTAATGTAATGAATTTTGGGGACCAAAGTTACTTTCAGTTGGGAGGCGTGATCCAGAAGGATCTAGGGAACATCACAAAAGTGTCAGAAGCGTCCCAGGAGGCTCAAAATGGCTTCAACAAACATAAAAGGTAAAAAATTCAAAGTTCCCAAAACTCAATTAAAATGGCATGATCGTGAAGAGCACGTCACAATATTTCTAATGGTGAAAATGAATCATCAAATAGAGTTACAGATCAAAAGTTATAAGCAATCAAAGTTCAGTCAAACTTGGTAAAAAATGCAAAATTCAAAGTGACACGTGGTATCACTGCAAGGGTGACACATGGAACGTCTATACAAATGAGTTGGCAAGATGACGTGGCAAGGATGGTAGACACGTGGACAATTTAGGTGATGACATATGTCAGTTTCATGGGCAAATCATGTGGTGACAAGTGGCATTTTCTTGGACAAATTATATGGTGCCACGTGGCCCAATCATGGGCTACCATGTGACACCCCTCCAATGGTTGATGTGTAAAAGTTTTATGACTCCCCAAGAGTCGAACTCATGACCTCTCACTATCCCAAAGGCCCCACAAATCCACACTACCACTACACCACACCATGTTTCTTATTTGTATTATGTTTGAATTACATTTATGCATAAGTTTGAACTAAGGTGCCAAAGGGAGGGGATAAACCTTTGGCCCAACCCATGATCACATGCTCGAGCACCATATGACCATGGTATTCTTCCCAATTAGGGGATGAACCCAACAAACCACTATATTTATCATATTCTCCACCAGTTATTACCATTCCGCCATTTAAGTGGTCACCTGCTATATTCAGCAGAGCACTCCTTTTTCATAACCACTTGCCAAAAAAAGGGGAGTCCATGGGATTTAATCTCGGGACCTATGCCTAACCATGCCCTAATTTTAGTCACTCTGACCATTTGGCCAATCATCACACTTAATTCATAATCACCCGGAAAATGGTATAAGAAGGGAGTTCCGGTTCAGAGTTCGGGACAACAAGAGCTCACAAGAGGTGAGAACTAGGCGTTCTCGTACAAAACTATATAGACTATACAACCTGGTACAGAATTTGCACATAGTTTGATATTTTCATCATTTATTGCATGAGCAGTGGGATGCAAATCGAGGCAAGGGTGCCTCTTGGGTTAAAAAGTGTCAGACTCAGATCGAGGCGTGGAGATAGTCATTTTTAAGTAAAATGACACCACGAACACAATGGTGGTGTTAGTTGTCTGATTTGAGCAAAGCTTCTATATATTAACTCCATAATGAGTCATTTATTACAGAGGCAATGGCACAATGATCGAGGCAAAGGTGTCTCTTAGGCCTGAAAGTGTCCGACTCAGATGGAGACAATTTGACAGTCATTTTTAGGTAATTCGGTGACGTGAATCCAAACACGAGGTCTGTTTTTGCAGTAGAGCTTCAAATCAACAAGCTAATTTATGGAGAAGTCAATGTAAGCATGCTTTTCATTATGTTGTTTTGTCATTAAATGTTGCAGCATAACATGCGTGTTACAGGTCTGAAGGAGCATAGAGAGGCTGCAACAAGGAAACAAGATCAACTTATTCCTTTTATCTATTATTTTCTTCCCTTCTTTCACATCAACCCAATCAGTTATATGTGACAGATAAATTGTGGCACTTGCATGATAAGTGGCCAATGAAGCAGTTCTAAATCTCATGGTTTCAAGATCTTTGTATGGAATGCATATTTATGCTTAGATCTGAGAAGCAGATATAAGGCTTTTGATGGCTCCATGTTGATGGAGTTCATATTTTATTCTTCCTCTTTTTATGTATTGAGTATGTGGGAATGATGTCCATGTCAGCATCATGGATGCCTCATGAGCATGAGAACTTGTGAAGTTGTATACATTCTTGATCAAATTCTGATCTCTTGTTGTTGTCACTGAAAAGGGACTTTGGCCTTACAACTTGTAAAGGATAGACATCGTTACATCGAGGAGAATAAAGCAGTTAGGTTTTGGAGCATGACTCGGAGACATAGCCCACATCGGGTGAACTCCGTTATCAAGGGAAGTGTCATATCTATTATGTGTATTATGTTCTTATGTTGTTTTTTCATGAATTTTTGCACATAATATGTTAAATGCAAGCATGACATATTGCACATAAGGAAACTAAAGAGGTTTCATTCACTTCGAATTCAAGCACATAAGACTTCAACTTTACCTTTAATTGCACATCGCTCAAGTAAAAGGATCGATAAATGACCCTTTTGAAGGAGTGAAAGAAACAACCAATTATTGGAAACTTATCGCCCCTGGGTTCATATCAGTATTACTCCCCGACTGCGGGTTTATGTGCGTGACGACAGATCTCTATAGCTTTAAGACGTCGAAATACATCTCTACCGTGAAAAAAATTAACCCACAATTTTCTGCTAAGGAAAGTGCTATGATACCACTTGTAAGGTACCAGGTCTATTATATTAGCAAAGAAGAGAAATAATGCAGAAAATAACACCGATATAGAAACATAATACGAAAATATTGCAGAGATAACATTGGAACAAAAAATTATATGGAACCACAACAACATAATTATACCTTTATTGATAGGAAACAAGGTTCACTTGCCTCTTCGAGGGGGCAACCTCTAGAAGAGCAGAGCTCTATAATTATACAAGACAAAACTTCTCATACCCTCTACTCCTATTTATAATAAATATATCTATCCAAAAGAACAATATAGAGGAAGATACTTCTAGAAGCGGAAGCTTCTATTAGGTCTTCTTACATTTGAATTATTCCTCCTTATTGCTAGGCCTTATTAATATTGACCTTTATTACATGGAAATATATTATTCTACCCACTTGAGGGGTTAGGTAGGTTAGGTCCCTAACAAAGACTTCCTTTGTGCTTTTCCTCTTATGCTAAAACCAAATTCAAGTCGCCAACTAGAATAGAATGATCCACCTAGATTGTTTCTTTCATTTGTTCAAGGGTGCTCCAACATTATTGCTTTACCCTATAATGCATAAGTGCCTATATGTTAAAAATATTGAAATTATTAAGAAACTTTCTACATGTGAGATCTATGTAGATCCAATGTTGAGAGCGTTTGATTTGAGTCACTTCTAATGCTGCATTGTTCCATAGAGTGCATATCCCACCCAATTCTCCTCTTGAGCCTTTATCTATTCCTTTGCTTCCTCTCCAATGTTTCTTGTCAACTTCCAACATTTCTGAGTCTAGTAACTTGGTCTCCTTGATTAGGAGAAATTTCGTTTATTCTTATCTCATGAGGTATTTTAAAGCTTCAATTTTGTACTTGATTCCTAGTCCTCCATAGTGGTACGTGACTACTATCATTATTTAAATAGGGGTTGTTTTGTGCTACCACCTAATTCTGATGGCTTTTGCAATAACAACTTTTGGTGAGAATATGCTTATTGCTTCCTCCTGCCATTCTTTCTATGGAGGATTAAAGGCCCATATTTTTTTCTTTATTAGCTATTGCTTCTTTCTTTTCTTTGTGGGATCTATTTCCT
>ML791834.1:392591-422079 GCA_009831015.1 Picea engelmannii
AACAAAATTTGAATAATTGTGTCTTTTGATATTTGAACCATTGTGCTTTTTCATTTAAATGATAATATTAATCTTTAAATAATATAATTTTTCTTTTTATCCTTTATTCATAATGTTCATTAACTCTCTTTTAATCATGATTGTGTGTAGGTTATTTTGTCTTCATGATTTGATCACATACATGGATCGAATCACTATATCATACTCATGCTTTTGTTGTGTTCTCAGTTCACCAACAAATCATATTTGATATTTTATTGATTCTCTGTATTGTTCTAGTGTTAACTCTCTGTCTAATTAAATATGTATGAGGCGCTTCTTTCAAACCATTTACATATGACCATATGAGAAAAACCATGTGCTTATGGTCTAAGCGATGTTCCCAGGTCTGCCTCTTCTTTCGCTCTTTGTTTCTTTATTCCATATGATTATAGGTGGTGACCAGGCTCTAGGCCAAGCGAGTGCTTGATCACTTATCAAAATCAACGGTCACTTTTTAATCTCCCGATGAGATGGATGATTATCGATACTTCAGGACTCTGTCCTTCATGAATTCCATCCTCTATAATATTTCAAATCTCCTAAATTAGATCAATGGTAGGAGTTAATTTCGACCTTGGGTGATTCGGGTGATTTCTGATGTTAGAAACCGGTTTCCCCCGAAGTACATACTCCTGAAGTGACATATCTTGATGAAGTCACTTATGACTTGGAATTGGTCAATTGGTTTCCATGTGTCACTTAGATTTGTGACTTACGCATGCTTGAAATTCCAACTGCAATTTGAAACTTGTCACCATCTAATTGTGCCACGTGTCCTTGCTGACGTAGTCTTCCTGATGTGGATCTCCACTTGTGGCACATATTCTTCTTTTGGATCTAACGGTTGTCCTAACTCCCGAAATGTATCTCAGATCGATGACTGAGAGTGACTTTATAACTTCAGCCTTCGGGTGAACTCATATGTTCTGATTCCTTTTTCGCCGAAGTGGTGAGCGTTGAAGTTGACCACACTCATCCTTGGTGCACTCTGAGTAGATCAACGGTTGATAGGATTTATTTTCTCTTGCTCTGATCTGATGGTTGATGAAAGTTCATGAATTCAAAACTTCAGTTAACTTCTCCTTTCTTACTTCTCATTTTACCCGAAGTGAGATTACCCAAAGTGTAACCTCCTCACAACTTTTAACCCAAAATGAATGTTGCTCATTGATCGTGATCTTAGATCGACGACTCGATCTATCTACGATGTTTCTTTTCCTTCATTTAAATCCAACGACTCTTATTTTTCCCAAAAAGTTACCTACGGTCAGATGGTTGTCGGGAATTCGAGTTTTGGGGAATCTAGATAAGACCTTATCATATATATCTACTTCATATCAAATGGTCAGAATTTTTTTCGAGGTACTCCTTAGATTGGATGGCTCACGTTTACTTCATAACTTCGGCTTCGGATAAAATTCCTTCATGCACATTTCCTTCGGTCAATTTTACCCGAAGTGGTCAATGTCGAACTGACCATGCATATGTCACTTCCATGATCTATGGTCCATGAATTACTTTGTCCTTCCACTCAACTTGATCCAATGGTCGAGAACGCTCTCAGAGCAGATCAAAAATCAGGGATTATTGTGGGTTCCTCACTAGCATGACGTTTAAAACTATTGTTGAGTTTTGCAATGGAAACTGCGCATTTGGTAGTGGAACTGATGCCAACCATAGATCTATTGGCGGGTGACAATCAACAATCTACACTAATTGCGGTATTGGAATTAATGTGTTGTTTAATTCTCCCTTCGTGCTCCACAATAAATCCTTTCCCTTGATCTGGTGCTTGTATATCCAACGATCATGACTTGATCTGATCGTTGAATAATACCCCAACAGTCCTTCTCTTGTAATATGATGGTCTAGACTAATTGTGGGATTGGAATTAATGTGTTGTTTAATTCTCCCTTCGCGCTCTACAATCAATCCCTTCCCTTGATATGGCGCTTGCGTATCCAACGATCAGGACTTGATCTGATCATGTTTCTGCAATGCAATTTTCCTTCTGAGATTTGACCTCTGCATACTATTTGACTTTTTCATTCTCTGCTAACTGTTATACTGTTCACATCAATGAAAATTTCATCAATGATAACTTAAAAATAACAATTCATCATAACAACTTATCATCACATCACAATGACATCGACTGCTGACATCAATGACAACATATCAGTGACAATATGTCCAACACTCCTTAAGAAAGAAAGAAACATCACAAACACCTAGGCGAGGACTTCTCTTGACACGACCTCTTGGAAAACAAAATGAACAAAATATTGAAAAGGACAACATTGATATGGAGAAATTACAAAGTATGGTTAATAAGTTGTCCAACAAAATTGTAGATATGAAGAAAAATGCAGGGGAAGGAACATCAAAACCCAGACCTTACAAACCCTTCTTTAGAAATAATCCACCTTTTAAATCCTTAGAACCTCATCCTGTTGTTAGGTAGCTTGAGAGGTAGTAGTGGGGGCCTAGAGGGCCCATAGTGATAATAGTAGAGGTAATTCAATGTAAGGTGGACTAGGTCCACTATATTATTAAATAAGGCCCACTATGGTAGTTAGATATAATAAATGTAAGAGGACTTCTTAGAAGGTTCTACTTCTAGAAGATTCCTCCTTTAGAATGTTCTTAGGTGATGGTAGCACTATATAAATGGGTTCAACCAATGTAATGGGACATGAAGATAAATATTGTGTTTGGAGATGATGCTCATTAGGAGGAATTGTTATAACCCTAAATTGCAACCTGGCATCAGGCCAACTCATATCCCTTCCTTGCCAAGGCCATGCTGAACAAACTCTTGAAAAACCTCTTAAATCAAGTAACCTGTGCCCTAACCCATTACTGGGCGTGTTGGAACACTGGCAGGCCTTCTACTGCACGCGTTTGAACGCTGGCTGGCCCACTATAGCCCCCGTTTACCTAACAAAGCACAAAAATAGGAAATTTGCCGACGGAACGAAAAGCTTTGGGTCAGTTAACTAGAACTCCCAGCCATGCATGGCCGAGAGTTCATCAAAAACCTTAGCTCCTTCTAGCCTATAAAAGAAGGGGTAGGGGTACTATTTGGAGGAGGAAAATCATAGCAAAGAAACTCTGCCCAATTTCCGAATCCGTTTTGTCCCAACCCTTTAGCATTTCCTCAAGCTTCAGGAGAATTCAAGCAAAGCAGTTGGAGGACAAAGAAGAGGAGGAGCCCAGGATCAGGATCAAGGAATGGTGGTCGATCTCTATTATTACTGTAAGTTGATTCATCTTGAGATTAATAAAGAATACTTTTCCCGTCCCAATGCCCGAGGTTTATATGTTTTATTCGATTTATGCTTAATCTCTAACCCTCTAGTAGAACAATAGCATGCATGTGTAGTGTTTTGTCTTGATTGCAGGATCATATTTGGAAGGAGCAACAGAAGCAAGAGGATAAAGCACAACGGAGGATCTACACCAAACATCGGTAAAAAGGTTAGTAGGTTCTTTCCATGTTTGCATGTGAAAAAGGGTTTTAGGTTTGGGGTAGAAGGTTAAAAGTAATTTCTTAAGGGTCATGATCTGCATGCAAGTTTAAGCCCTAGCTTGTTTGTCCGTAGGGTATAATTTTCCCACAACTACCGTAACCCAAGCTTTGATGTTAACTCGGACATCATTTGGTTTTGAAAGTGACTGCCATGGTCAGTGACAATCTCTCTCGGGACGCCAAACCATGCTATAATCTGGTTGAATAAGAAGAGAGCTGCAGTCTCTCCATCATCTTTAAACGTTGGCATAGCTTCGACCCATTTAGTGAAGTAGTTGACAACTACGATGATATAGCGGTGCCCCCTTGCTGACGGGGGGTTGCATGTAGTGTAATCAATCCCCCACTTAGTGAAGGGACCAACTGTGATGATAGGAAACATAGGAGCGGGATGTGCCCTCATCTTTCGTGAGAAGATTTGGCACGGATGGCACTTCTTGACCGACTCGATACAATCTTTAATAAGTGTGGGACAGAAGTAACCTGCTCGTAAAATATTTTGGGTTGTTTCCAACCCGGATAAGTGACCGCCACAAGCTCCTGTATGAAAATCGTTGAGCACTATGACAGCCTCCTCATGAGTGAGACATCGACTCAAGATGCAGTCTACACCTCTCTGATACAACGTATCATTGAGTATGAGATAGTTCTTGGCCTGATGGCGTATCCGCCGACGCTCATCACGAGAAGCAGAGGTAGGGCACTTCAAATTCTGGAGATAGATCAGTATATCTCCGTACCAGGGGTATGAAGATTCAATCAAAAAAATATCCCCCCGGATAGGCGATTCCTCAAGCGCAACGTCACCTGACTTAACCGGAAGCTCCAAGATAAGTTCTGCAAAGACCAATGACTTTTTGGACTTGGATGAAACGAAGTCTAAGTCAAATTCTTGGAGGATTACCATCCATCTACTAATTTTTCCGCCGATAACTCGTCGTGTCAACATGTACTGGAATGTATTCACGATGGCAATGACGGTGGTCTTACGAAACAGAACATAGTGATGGAACCATTGAACAGCATGAACTGCTGCCAACGCAAGTTTTTCGAGATGGGTATAATTAAGTTCCGGTCCTACGAGGCCTCGGCTCAGGTAATAGATCACGTATTCGAAAAATGAATCATCCTCCTTAACTAAAACCATGCCTATGGTTGACTCTGTGGCAGCCAGATATAATAAGAAGTCCTTGTTATAATTAGGTGGCCGTAGCAGAGGTGCGGTAGTGAGGGCGTGTTTCAATGCGTCGAAAGAGTGTTGTGTTGCTTCGTCCCAGAAAAAGGGAACATCTTTATTCAATAAACACATAAAGCCCTTTTTGATTTCGGCATAGTTGGCGATGAAGCATCGTAAGAAGTTCGCCTTGCCTTGAAGACTCTGAAGTATAGCCATCAGGCCGAATCAGCTTCTGAGAGATGGATACTTTATTTTGTATATCTTTCTGATTTCGAGATGTAGCTCCACTGTGTATTGTTTGTGGCTACTCTTCATATTTGTTTGACATGGATCTACAGTGTATTTGATTGGTAGCCATGATTCTATTTTATCTCGAGCATGGGTATGCCTGCCTCAGTGAGACATTTGATATTTTTTGCAGACGGCACCTCCTGACTCCTGCTTCCTGGGCTCACTCATTCAGCATATCAGTACAGATTGGTAAAGAATTGGTAATGTATTTCGACCATCAGATGCTCTTCTGACCTCACACATTAGGGGGCATCTGTTATAACCCTAAATTGCACCACACATGCTTACCTGGCATCAGGCCAACTCATATCCCTTCCTTGCCAAGGCCATGCTGAAAAAACTCTTGAAAAACCTCTTAAATCAAGTAACCCACGCCCTAACCCATTACTGGGCATGTTGGAATGCTAGCAGGCCTTCTACTGCACGTGTTGGAACGCTGGCTGGCCCACTACAACCCGCGTTTACCTAACAAAGCACAAAAATAGGAAAGTTACCGACGGAACGAAAAGCTTTGGGTCAGTTAACTGGAACTCCCAGCCATGCATGGCCGAGAGTTCGTCCAAAACCCTATCTCCTTCTAGCCTATAAAAGAAGGGGTATGGGTACTATTTGGGGGAGGAAAATCATAGCAAAGAAACTCTTCCCAATTACCGAATCCGTTTTGTCCCAACCCTTTAGCCTTTCCTCAAGCTTCAGGAGAATTCAAGCAAAGCAGTAGGAGGACAAAGAAGAGGAGGAGCCCAGGATCCGGATCAAGGAACGATGACCAATCTCTATTATTACTATAAGTTGATTCATCTTGAGATTAATAAAGAATACTTTTCCCGTCCCAATGCCCGAGGTTTATATGTTTTATTCGATTTATGCTTAATCTCTAACCCTCTAGTAGAACAATAGCATGCACGCGTAGTGTTTTCTCTTGATTGCAGGATCGTCTTTGGAAGGAGCAGCAGAAGCAAGAGGATAAAGCACAATGGAGGATCTACACCAAACATCGATAAAAAGGTTAGTAGGTTCTTTCCATGTTTGCACGTGAAAAAGGGTTTTAGGTTTGGGGTAGAAGGTTAAAAGTAATTTCTTAAGGGTCATGAACTGCATGCAAGTTTAAACCCTAGATTTTTAGTCCGTAGGGTATAATTTCCCCACAACAGGAATCCCCCTCAAAGAGGCAAGTGAACATGAGAGAATCCCTTCCATAATAGGATCCATTGTATGGTGTTTCCCTACCTCAAGGGTTTGATGGTAATAAAAGAGATTTTGCATATTGTTCTTCAATATTACTATGTGGATCTATTGTGTATTCAATATTTGTGGTGATTATATTTTTATATCTATTTAGGTTCTTAACAAGTGGTATCAGAGCACTTTCCTTGGCAGACATTGTGGGCAAATATTTTTTATTTTTGCAGATTTTTTTCGGAGAATAAAAAATAGGGCCGCGACATTCCATAAATTTTTGGTATATTTCTGTGAAAATTTTGTAGAAACAGGTTGTATATCTTATTTACTTTCATAAAAAAACCCAATTTGAAAAAAAAAAACGTCTGAAACGGAGTCCGGGAAGTCAAGATATTAAAGTTTTAAAATCTGCAATTTTTAGGGTTTTTTCCATGGACGACGATGCGATTTTTTTTATTTATGTAGCAGCTGGATGTCGAATTTGCCCAAACAAATTATATATCTGAGTTCCTATCACAATTTTACCCAATTTCAAAAGACAAATCATCCGAAACGGAGTCTGGGACGTAAAGTTATGATCATTTTAAATTCAACAGTTTTTCAGGGTTTTTTCGAAAACGGTCGCGATTTTCTGTAGTCATTTATTGGGTTTTTTTGTGATGGCGGCGGGACTGTAGAGTTCATAAATTTTCATAGGGTGCTCGGATGGCTATTTATTCTCAAACCCTCAAAGAAATTCTACAGATTACTGAAGCATTAAAAACTCAATTGTTTGACACATTGTATGGCAGATTGCATGACCTTGCAGATGGTCTCAATGACAGTTTTTGTAGTATTCAAGATTCACTGAATAGTATGCATGAGAAATTTCTTATGGCAGACATCAAGGATGAATATAATCAAGAAATATATGCTTGGTATGATTTTGAGGCCGATTGTGATGATTGGTATATTGATAGTTGTCAATTCTGGGATGTCAACCACTTTCATATTTTATTTGATGACTCTAATCCACCTTCTGTAGAGATCATCAATGTGACAAATCAGGAGCCAATGATTATTACCAGTTCCATCCTGCATATTCTACAGTGGTATTATTCCTTCCATATTCTGCTATGACCCTTTTCCACTATGTGAACGGATCTTCTTATTTGGATCCACATGACAGGTGTCGGTCTTTGGAGCATAATTTTGAGTTGGTTATTGGGCTCCAAAATATTCCACAGGGAGTTCACATGAGTACTTGGACATGGGACCTGGGTTTATAATGGAGGTTGGACTACTTCATCATGGTGGCTTTCCTTTCTACATGGGACCTTGGTTCTACAGTCTTCTTCAGCATTATGGTCCACAATTATCCATGGGACCTTGGTATATGGTGGTACAACAAGCGTTGAGGATGACGCTTTCATAAGGGGGATGGAATGTTAGGTATCTAGAGAGGTAGTAGTGGGGGCTCAGAGGCCCCATAGTGATAATAGTGGAGGTTATTCAATGTAAGGTGGACCAGGTCAACTATATTATTAAATAATGTCCACTATGGTAGTTAGATATAATAAATGGGTAGTTAGATATAATAAATGGGCAGTTAGATATAATAAATGTAAGATGACTTCTTAGAAGGTTCTATTTCTAGAAGATTCCTCCTCTAGAATGTTTTTAGGTGATGGAAGTGCTATATAAAGGGGTTCAAGCAATGTAATGGGACATGAAGAGAAATATTGTGTTTGGAGCTGAAGCTCATTAGGAGGAAGCCCCCTCGAAGAGGCAAGTGAACAAGAGAGGATCCCTTCCATAATAGGATCCATAGTATGGTGTTTCCCTAACTCAAAGTTTTGATGGTAATAAAATATATTTTTCATATTGTTCTTCTATATTTCTCTATGAATCTATTGTGTATTCATTATTTGTGGTGATTATATTTGTAGATCTATTCAGGTTCTTAACACCTGCTAACTTGAACATTGAGTTGGGAGAGGTGGCCTCATATTCATAATGTAACTATCATCAAGAAAAACATTCAAAAAAGGATTTCCCTCATTGGTTAAATGCCATGAATCTATTAACAAACAAGTTCTTGGATGGTTGTTCTCTAACCGAACAAGCCAATGATCATACCTCAAATACTGCAGAAAATTAGGAGAGTGAACCACCTGAGAAAACAACCATGGCCATATGGGATTTCAGTCACACATCGTCTTTTGAAGTTCCTATGGAAGATGGAGAATACCCCGAAATTATGGCAGCCCAAACTAGGAGCAAGACATGCATATTTCAAAACCAACCTACCATTGCACAAGATCCTAATATTTCCTAAAAAATTGCCTCTTCATCTCAACCTACCCCACCATTGAGTTATGGCCTGAAGTTCCCAGCTCACAAAACAATTAAGCTAGAGTATGACACGGTAGAAGACCTGAAGAAATTGAAAGCTAATATTTCAATGATGGACTTGTGTAGAATTGCTCAACAGAAAGACTTATGATTGAAAGCCTTGGATGAGGACGACAACCTTATGACAAATCCAAGCCCACATTCAAGCTTGGGTACAGGAAAATGTGAGGATATTTGAAAGCATAACATGAATACAATGATGGTTGATAAGGAGCCTAAGTCATATGTTCCCCCTTTTCTGCTGACCTTTGAAATTTATAACAGGAACTTGCACAATTGTTTGGTTGACTCTGGTGCTTCCTCCAATGTTATGTCTCTTTTGGTATGCAAGAAATTAAACGCTACCCCTACCAAAATAGAAATGCATATAATTCAACTAGATAGAACTGAAGTCAAATTTATCAGAGACTTAAAGGATGTCATGATTAGGATTGCCTCTAACCCAATGTTTCATCAGGTCATATATATCATAATTGTAGACATTCCAGAGGCCTATGGAATGTTGTTAAGCAGGGATTGGTCTGAAAAATTACATGGATATTTTAGTATATATTGGTACCACTTATGGTTACTGTTGTAACTTAGGTCTGTATCCCCTACTTATCCTCTCTTTTTCATATGCCTTCATCAAATTTTTCTCTTCTGGTTGGTTAAGTCATTTTCCCACTACTGAGTGTCTTGGACCTTATTCGTCTTTTGAGTATTTGCGGGTTTCTTTTCTGTTTTTCTTGAAGAGATGAAACATACATCATGTTTGGTTTGAATTGCTTGTCATCAAATTTTCCATGGATTGAGCCCACCACAGGTTTCCCAAACATTTTTGTATATACAGGGAATACCCATGCACACAACGCAATGATCCAGTGCAGTGAATTTCGGGTTCAGACTGTGGGAACAGACAGGTAAATTTTCAATGGTAAATATCCACCAAGAAAATCATATCAATGACTGTCGTCCATTTAGGGATGTAGAATTACATGGAGTTTAACACCTAGAGTCATCAGAAGACTCAAATCCCGAACTTCTGAAGACCCGAAGAGAATCTGGGTCATTCATCTATCATGACACGTGGTGACAGATCATCTACTTTGACGATTTTCACCTTGGGAGTTTTCCAAGCACAAACATTCGAAACTCCTAAAGAGCCAAAGACCCAAAGTCCTGAAGTGGATCCAGACCATCCATCAGACAAGGCACATGGCGACAGATCAACAACAGAGACACATGGACGCAAATCATCCACTTCGGGAGTTTTCCTCTGGGAGATCTTCACGCTTAACATTTGAAACTCCCAAAGCCTAGATCTCTGAAGAGTATTTGGACCATTTGTCGGTCACGACACGTGACAACAGATCATTCACTTCGAAGATTTTCCTATGGGAGATTTTTAGGTTTCACATTTGAAAGTACCGAAGAGCCAAGGACCAGAAGTCCCGAAGTAAATATAGAACATCCATTAGATGGGGCACGTGGTGACAGATCAGTTACTTTGACAATTCGCCTCAAAGAAGTTCGAAGCACTATCAGTTGAAACTCCCAAAGCCTGAAGTGTTGAAGCATGTGGAATACAGTAGTTGAGACACGTGGCACACTCATGAGGAATGAAATGTGGCATTCATCTCAGGTCATTTGGTTGTGTCATTCACCCATTCCCTCGTGACACATGTCACCATTATTTCCAAGACTCCTCAGCAGTCATGACATCATACGACATCAGACTGCCACATCACTTCGATGATTTTCCTTCGAGAGATATTCATGCTTGCTATTTGAAACTCCTGAAGCCCAGACTTCTAAAATGAATCTGGACTATTTATCCATCATGACACATGGCGACAGATCATTCACTTCAAAGATTTTCCTTTGGGAGATGTTTCATGTTTCACATTCGAAACTCCTGAAGCCTAGACTTCTGAAGTGAATCTGGACCGTTGATCCCAGGTCAATGAGAACCATCGATCCTTGCAGTAGTTAAATGTCACCCAGATCTCAGATTGTAATCATATCGACAACTATAGTTCATTGTAGGGATGCAAACTGCCCGAACATTAATTTTCCAGAGTGGTCCTGCAATTTAAACCATGGTTTTTTTGGAAGGGTACGTGGAAGCTTCTGGTGAATTGCAAGCCCAAAGATAGTCTAAATCCAAACCACCCTCAATAGCCCCTGCAATCACGTGCTTGAATGATGTTAGATCACCGTGTTACCTCACACATCATCTCCCCTCATCCTACTCACTACCCTCGCTCCTCTCACCACCCGACACTTGTCCTCCATTAAAACCCACATTGATCTCCATCGGTGGTGGCCCACCTCTCCATATCAACGGTCCTCAAGAACTTAGACCCCCTCCTCTCTAATCCGCTTGACCCCTACACCCCCCTCTGAGTTCCTCTTAGAAATTTTTTTAATATCGTCCCCTCTCGTCTTTCACCACCTGTTTTCCACTCACTTCCTACCCTATCTACTCCTCCTCTCCCTACGTGCCACCTTTATCAATCACTACTCATCATCTACCCTCGCGTCCATTCATCTCGTCTCCTGATTAGATGCTCGCCTCCACATCTCCCCTCACGCCCGATAGGACATCAACCATTCTAGTGAAGTTATTTCACTAGTACATATGACATCTAACGAGGTCAGTACAGAGTGCGCTTGGATTTTGAAAGCTGAGGCATAGACAGGGAGCTAAGTCTCAGTCATAGGTCGACGCAGATTAGTTCCAGAAACACTTCAGCAAGATTTTCTCATGCAGCTGGTTATCTCCAATGGCCTCCAATATCTCGCAGACATGTCATCGTTCAACACAAAGCTCTTCTCTGTCACTCCAAGGCATATTTTCGGCCACTCACTTCCTCCAGCACATGCATCAGTTATGTCACAGAGACA
The DNA here is from genome assembly GCA_009831015.1 of Picea engelmannii. NCBI lineage: Eukaryota > Viridiplantae > Streptophyta > Pinopsida > Pinales > Pinaceae > Picea > Picea engelmannii. The sequence goes on from ML791834.1 coordinate 404,096, forward strand.
GTAGTAGATTCATTTAATTAAGTCCAACATTTTCCTAGATTAGATGCAAGAGTGGTATTCTGTGTGCGATAAGAACCACTCTTGTTGTTTAATTCTAGTATCTTAGTGAAGTTAATATTTTGTTTTACGAACAGTTTCCTAGATTGAGGTCTTAGTCCCCTAAGGACGAGAGCCTTTGAAACTCTTTTAAATAGTTAGTTTTTGGATATTGTAAAGGTCAAATTTTTTGAGGAAAGAATAACAATACAATAAACTAGTTGAAACCATTTTATGCATGGATTAAAGCTTTCTACATGGTGAACTTACTCTTGATGACAATGTTTTGTTCAACTCTTCTTGTGTTTTCATTCTTATATTGAATACAATTTTTTATTTGTGCAATGTACATTTCATTTCCTTTAAGCTATTGTATGACTTATTTTTATTGATATGCAACCTGTCAAACAACTAATGCTTTGGTAAAGATTTGTTTTCTGCAACCTATGGGAGTTATTGTGTTTGGATACATGTTTGATGTCTTGAAATGATATTTTAAGTATTGAACTTCTTGCAGTAGATTATTCATTGATTAGTTTGTTGTTTCTCTCTATTTTCTATTATTTCACTGGTTTGTCATTAGTATTGCATCAGCCAGGGAGGGCCCTCATCCATATCACTCTGCCAACCCAACCTTTCCTTTGTCTTGATAGAATAACCCTCTAACCAGCCAACAAAAAGTTAAAGGAACAATCATTCTAAACTGATAGGTGGCCTAGATTTTCCCTTTAACAGTCAGGTGCAAACCTTAGGACCTACATCTTCTGGCACCATTGTCGGGGAACAGAGTAACAAAACATCTTTCCCTAGGAGAATGACAATTGATCAGCTTTGACCTTTGATGGTGAACAAAGACCAGACACCAAGAGACTTCGATCTTTCACCTGACGACTTCACTGAGTAAAATTTAAAGAAGAAATAATGGCGCCCAGAAATGGATTCAACAGATCCAAATCTGAAAACATCAAAGCCAAGAAGGCTAATTGTAACCCTGAGAATGACACAATAGGCTTTGAGCTAGAAAGGAAACTAAGGAAATCTATTGTAGCTCAGAGATACACTTCCCCCCTTAAGAAAAAATATGGCCACCAAGAGAATACTTCAAACCATCATCACGAGTAGCTTGAATTTGCTAGCCTTGAGAATCATAATTCCAATGAGGCTCAGACATATCCTACTCTTGATTCCACTTCAACATCCAGTCCTGCATCCACTCCTGTATCTCCCATAAATTTGCAGATTCCTATTGTTCAAGCCATGGTTGTTAATAGGATGGATGTCATAATTGTTACCAAATATGCGCCCTTAGTGCTACCTGTAGTTTTACATGCACTCCAAACCACAGATTACATGAAATATCTACCAATATATAGTGGGGAAGGTGAAATAACAGTTGAAGAGCATCTGGTATCCTTTTACAGTTTTGCAGACAACTTTAACATTGATTATTTAGATGTCTGGATGAGGTTGTTTGTATAAAGTCTGGATGGGGAGGTTAGAAAATGGTTCAAAAGTATTCCTCCAGCCTCCATTGCAGATATTGAGGCGTTATATGAAGATTTTATAAATCAATGGGGAGATAGGAGAGATTATCTCTATTACATCACTGAATTTGGGGCTCTAAAGAGAAAGAATGGTGAATCTATTTCAGACTTCACCAAGAGATTCAATAAAATGTATGGTAGAATCCCAGATGAAATCAAACCAACTAAAGCCTCTGCCAAGATCAATTATGCTAATGCGTTTGATGCAGAGTTATCCCTCCTCCTGAGAGAGAGAAGATCGAACACACTGTTATCCATGTAGGAAGAAACCATTGAAGTTGAATCTAATATTTTGGAATCAGACAGATTAAAGAATAGATCTGATAAAGAGAAGAAAAAACAAAGAGAGGATGCCCCTACCTCCTCTAACCTAGATAAAACTGATCCCCAACTTGAAGAGATGACTAAGACTTTGAAGGATATGACTTCTGAGATAGCTAAGCTAAAATGGGAATCCAAACAGCCAAACATAACTTTTCAAGGGGTTGTTAATAGAAATTAGAACCAATTCAGAAGGTCTAATGATGCTCCTCAAGTAATGCAGAGAGAAAGGAGAAATGTTGATGATCAAAGGGTGGTATCCCCTTTCCAAAACAATCATATTGAGGAGATAGATGCAGACAATGACATTGTGGACGATACTGCTATAATTTTGAATGAGACATATTTTTATACCAGTCACTTAACACAACAAGAGTATGAGGTAGCACAATTATCAAATCAATTCGATGATAAGATAGGGGAAGAGGGATTTATTCAAGGACAACCCAAGAAGAAATATGATTTGAGGATGATAAATGGAGCTTCTAAGGCCACCACCTCTTATCAAGGCAAACAAGTAGAATCCCCTCCCAAGACAAATCCAACTAAAGGTATGCCATCTAAAAATCAGTCATCTCCACTATAAAAACCTCTTGCCCCTGAAACAAAGGAATATGATAAGACACCAACCTTTTTCATCCTGGAACATGAGCTGAGCAAAATCAAGATTCCCGTCCCTTTGACAAAATTGTTAAAAAATGATCCTTTCAAGAAATCCATCATGAAAGTTTTGCAGCCCACTCCTTCTAGTGTATCTTATGATGTCATTAGTCTACGGGATGAAAACCCAACCATTACTGTGGGTCCACACATTAAGGATGGCTCTGATGCTTCTCCTCCTTTCTATATATCTCTGAATGTCCATGATAATATCCTACACAATTGTCTTATGGATTCAGTAGCCTCTCACAATGTCATGCCCAAAGTTGTTATGGAAGAACTAGGTCTAGAGATTACTAAGCCTTACCAAGACCTGTATTCCTTTGATTCTAAGAAAGAAAAATGATTGGGATTGATAAAGGATATGGTGGCTTCTCTAGCACAATTACCCATGAAGATTGTAGTGATGGACATTGTGGTGGCCGACATCCCCCCAAAGTTTGGCATGTTATTATCCAGAACTTGGGCTAAGAAGGTTGGAGGATCATTGCAAATGGACCTCACATATGCCACCATTCTTGTGTTTTGTGGTGAGCATAGGAGGTTGTACAGATAGGTAAGGTTATCCTACATAGTCAGTGATCATCAAAACCCAAGCAATCACCCCATTTACGTTGTTGAGGATGAGATGGGTTCATCTGTTTTTCATTTAAATGATGATGAACCTGAAATATCAGTCAACCAATGCAGAGATCAACCAATGACTAGTCAACAAAACAAGGTGTGGAAGATGTATTTCGATGGATCTTCATCAAAATAAGGATCCAGTGCAGTTATTCTCCTCATTTCCCCTTCAGAAGAAGTAATAACCCTCTCTTATAAGCTAGAGTTTGAGACTACTAATAATATAGCTGAATATGAAGCTCTGGTATTGGGATTGAGGGCTGCCAAAGACATGGCCATTGATTGTTTAGCAGTTTTTGGTGATTCTGAGGTGGTCATCAATCAAGTAAGGAATATCTATCAAACTAAGAAACAAAGGCTCAAGTAGCACATAAACAAGGTATGGGACCTTATTGATAATTTCTTTCTAACATTTAACCTCTCTTTCATTACCAGAGAACAAAATCAGAAAGTTGATTCTCTGGCCTTAGCTGCCAGCATGTTCAGGCCTCCCATTGGCCCAAATATTAAATATCAGGTGGAAATAAAACATATAAAAACCATACCATACAACATAAATCACTAACAAGTCTTTAGTGATGATTTGGAGTTGCAGAGATTTCTTCATAATATTGACAAATTCTCCAATATCTCAATTGATCAAGAAAGTCAAGAAGATGAACATGAGGAATTAAAAGGTCAACAAGCCTCTCATCTATTGAATATAGTGGCTGGTCATGATATTGTAGAACTAAAAACCAACCATATTCCAAAAGGACTAGTGCCTTTGGAAAGATTGTTTGACAGTAATGATGTTTACAAAGGAATTGCCATGAAGGATAAAGAAGAAGAGGTGACATAATGCAATATTGGGACCACTGAGAGTCCCAAGATTATCAAGTCGTCCAAAGCAGTAGCTATAGAACAAAAAGACAGGTATTTCATCCTCATTAAAAGGTTTTCTGATACTTTTTCATGGTCCTATGAATATTTGAAGACATTTGATACTGACATCATCCAGCATAAGATCCCTCTAAAAGATGGCTCCAAGCCATTCAGATAGAAAATTCGACAATTTAATCCCATGTTAATTTCCATAATTCATAAAGAGATAAAAGAATGTTGGATGCCAAGATTATTGTACCATTGAAGTATTCAAACTGGGTGGCCAACTTATTACCCGTAAGGAAGAAGAGTGGGGAGATACGCTTGCGTGTTGATTTCAGAAATCTAAACAAGTGTTATTTGAAGGAAAATTACCCCCTCTCCAAGATGGATCATATTTTACAGAGGGTGGTAGGTGCACACAAAATTTTCTTGTTGGATGGATACTCTAGTTATAACCAAATAGCAGTTTTTGAGGAAGACAAAGAAAAGACAACATTCACCACCCCGTGGGGAGAATTCATGTATGACAAGATGCCCTTTGGGCTCATGAACACAGGGGCCACTTTTCAGAGGGCCATGGACATCACTTTTGTGGGGGAAAAAGACAAATTCATGGTCATATACCTAGATGACATCACCATTTTATCCAAGTCTGCTGAGGAACATTTGCAACACTTGGAGCAGGTTTTCAAGAAATGCAGAAGGTACATAATATCTATCAATTCTAAGAAGTCTCACTTTTCCATGCCAAAAGGTAAGCTCCTGGGCCACATCATATCAGCAGAAGGCATAAAAATTTATCCCAAGAGGGTTTGTGCCATTCAACAAATCAATATCCCCATAAATAAAAGGGTTGTCTAGTCTTTTATTGGTAAGATAAACTTCCTCAGATGCTTTGTGCCGAATTTTTCTAAAATTCTGAAGCCTATTACTAACATGTTGAAGAAATATACCATGATAAAATGGTCCTTGGAGGAGAAATCATCTTTCCAAACAATCAAGAAATCTTTAGTTGAAGCACCTGTATTGGCCAACCCCAACTATGCCAAATGATGCAGGTGGTTTGTGATCTCTCACCTCTAACTCACCCGCTCACAGGATCGATTACAAATCCCCTCTCTTCTAAGCCGAAGCGGCTCTTTAGATTCCCTGCGGGAATCCTCTGCTTGAATTTGACCCAGTCCACATGTCCTTCTTTTCCTCTTCTCAGCCTCTGCACGAATTGTGTACAATTTCCCCACAGGAAAACTATTATCGGGGTTCGGGTTTTCGGTATTTCCATGGTCAAGTGTCACTGACCCTTTGAACTCCCGATCCCCGAATCTTCGATGAGCGCTCAGCTCCCATGCGCTAGTCTTCTGGCTATAGCCCTGACCCACATGACCATCACTCTGTGACCTTGGTCTTACCACTCCATCGGATTTTTGGCATTTTCGATGACATGATGTTCATGTCCACGGGACTCACAATTTCCCGATTCGCGATGTGCTCTAGCCCTCCTGGCTAAGCCCTGGTCCATGTGACCATTACCCGTGACCGCAGCCTTATCCTTCGGGGCTACGGGGTTTCCAATGCCTAAGTGCATACGCCCACAGGACTTGTGATATGTCGATTCCTGATGCGCCTCCAGATCATCGACAACTGGCCTCCACTACGCCACCATCCTCCGTCATTGTTGTGCTGACAGCTGGCCCCCACTCATCGGGGTTTCCCGGATCGCGAATTCAAAATGAAAAAAACACTCATCCCCGGAACCTCTGATATCCCGATGGACAAAGTGTCGATGACGCTTGATCTTTGACACCTATCCCTCAGATGGATGGTCTATATTTTCCCTCGGGATTTCGAGACGTTCGAGACCCTGGTTCTCATGACCTCGAGAACTCGAATTTTCCGATGGCCACAATCCCTACTGCTATCCCTCGTGCAGCTTCCTCAGATCCAATGGCTGACGGGATTCCTGCTCAGATCTGATGGCCCAGATCTTCTTTTCTGTGCGCTCCTCCTCTTGAGGTTAAACCGTGCGCCAATCCTCCCAATCCAACAGATGACGGGATTTCTTCTTGAGATTCGATGGCTATCGGTCCTCCTCTCCTGTATGCTCCTTCTGAGCTCCTCTTGGATGTGGAAATCCAACGGTGCAGATCTTCTTTCTCCACCAATCCAATGGTTGTTGTTCTCCCTCGAGCTTCCTGTGCTTTCTTCCCAGACTTGGAAGAATTCTTCGTTCCCAAAGGCTTGGACCTTTGCGTTTCTTCTCCTCTGCAAACCCTCAACTTGAGTCTCACTGATACGTGTAAAAGCGCTGCCCTTCCTGAGCTTCTGTCCTTGAATCCTCAATGGATTCTTTGACTCCTGTGCTCCTGTAGAGTCTCTACACACACACGGTGTCGTCCCTCCTGAGCTTGTATAATCACTCAGGCCCCTTAGGGATTTTACTCTTCTTCTCTATCAGATAGAGAATATCAATGCCTTCCTGGCTACCTGCTCAAGCAACCTCCTTGCTGAGTCTTTCTGGGTGTTTAGCAACCCATTAAAGGTCCCTCAGTGGACTCTTTATTCCAATGGTAGAACTCAAAGAGTTCTCTGTTCTCATGTGCCAGCTTGCACATTTCTCAACACCCTCCTGGCTGAGTACCTTCCTTCCACAGAATGTTCAGTAGTTCTGGGTTCCCCCTGTGCTTCCTTTGCACTTGCTCAATGCCCTCTTGGCAGAGCTTCCTAGAATCCTCAATGATTCTATCTTCTGAACTCACAGCAGAGTTCCTTCCTCTGTGCACCTTTGTACACACGCTCAATGCCCACTTGGTAGAGCTCTCACAGAATCCTCAGTGATTCTATCTGCAACGGTGTTTCAGCTACACTGCCTTACCTCCTGAGGTGTTCAGCAACCTCACAGGTCTTCCTCCTGAGTTGATGACCTCAGCCTGTGCCTCAGCACGTCTCTATCTGACTCCTCATGAGTTCAGAAGTGCATCCCCTGTGCACTAGTATTTAGAGTCTGCAACACTCTGTCATGCCCTCATGGCATAAAACCTCAAAGACCCTCAAACCTGAAATCAAACGCAACTCTCTGCAATAACACGAAAACAACACACACATACAACATGTATATGGAATCCACATAGACATGCATATAATGACAAAATAATGCAGGAAAAACTGTTGTTTTTATTAAATAATGGAAAATGCCTGTATATTTTACAATGGTGTTCCTGAGCTCTCCCTGGCTCTTCAACTCAACCATTCTTACTACAAAATGAGATATGAAATCTCTTTTACCTGAGGGGCTCATTGAGCGCTTCCCTCCAGGTACACCTACCCTATTCAATTTACAATGAATGGGTTGTCTAGTCCAGCACCTAGATCTAGATCTCAGCCAATCTGCAATAAAGGTCGATCCTACCTAATGCCTGCGCAAAGGCATGGCTTTCCTGGCTCAACAGCCTAACACATTAATTACATTCAATATAAATATTAAATGAAATTGCGCCTCCTTTTTGCATATGAATGCATGCACGCTAACGTGGCTGGCTGGCTAGCTAGCTACATGGAGAGATGCTCCTGCATCATACTCCACAGCTATAAAAATCATGAGCTCTTGCTCATGAGCTTCCTCTGTCAACTTATTGGAAATCCCCTTGGATCCCAAACAAAAGTGTGGAGCTGTCCATTTGCTCCATTCTGTTGTTTCTTCCGCTGCGTTGTTGCTTTCCTTCTGCTCAGCCTGTCCTTGCTGGCAGTGTCTGCTGATTTCAACATCAGCTCGATGATCTCCTCGATCACTTCATCCAGCTGCTCCAGTGGCTGGTTTTGCTGTTGTAGTCTCCTCAGCTGCAAAAAATTTTGGCCATTGGGAAGATCATCATGATCTCCCACGCCTTCATCTATTTCCAACTTTACCTATTGGATGTGCATGCCCTGCACTTTTACCTTCTTTTCTAGGGCTTCCAATTGATCCCACAGATCAAAAAAGCAATTATTGTCTGCCTCTTCCTCCTCTGCTTCTGCAACCCCCCATGTTGCAATGCTGAATATGTCGAGTATATACCACTTGATGCAGGCAGTTTGTGATCTCTCACCTCTGACTCACCTTCTCACAGGATCGATTACGAATCCCCTCTCTTCTAAGATGAAGCGGCTCTTTAGATTCCCTGCAGTAATCCTCTGCTTGAATTTGACCCAGTCCACAGGTCCTTCTTTTCCTCCTCTCGGCCTCTGCACGAATCGTATAAATTTCCCCACAGGAAAACTGTTATCGGGGTTCGGGTTTTCGGTATTTTTGTGGTCAAGTGTCACTGACCCTTTGAACTCCTGATCCCTGAATCTTCGATGAGCACTCAACTCCTATGCACTAGTCTTCTGGCTATAGCCCTGACCCACATGACCATCACCCTGTGACCTTGGTCTTACCACTCCATCAGAGTTTCATCATTTTCGATGACATGATGTTCATGTCCACGGGACTCACGACTTCTCGATTCGCGATGTGCTCCAGCCCTCCTGGCTAAGCCCTGGTCCACGTGATCGTTACCCATGACCGCATCCTTATATGTCGGGGCTACAAGGTTTCCAATGCCTAAGTGCATACGCCCATAGGACTCATGATATGTCGATTCTCGATGCACCTCCATATCATCGATAGCTGGCCTCCACTACGCTACCGTCCTCCGTCGCTGTTGTGCTAACAGCTGGCCCCCACTCATCGGGGTTTCACGGATCACGAATTCAAAATGCACAAAACACTCATCCCCGGAACCTCCGATATCCCGATAGACAAAGTGTCGACGGCGCTTGATCTCTGACACCTATCCCTCAAATGGATGGTCCAGATTTGCCCTCAGGATTTCGAGATGTTCGAGACCCCGGTTCTCATGACCTTGAGAACTCTGATTTCCCGATGACCACAATCCCTACTGCTATCCCTCGTGTAGCTTCCTCAGATCCAACGGCTGACAGGATTCTTGCTCAGATCTGATGGCCCAGATCTACTTTTCTGTGCGCTCCTCCTCTTGAGGTTAAACCATGCGCTAATCCTCCCGATCCAATGGATGACGGGATTTCGTCTTGAGATCCGACGGTTGTCGGTCCTCCTCTCCTGTACGCTCCTCCTGAGCTCCTCCTGGACGTGGAAATCCAATGGTGCAAATCTTCTTTCTCCGCCAATCTGACGGTTGCTGTGCTCCCTCGAGCTTTTTGTGCTTTCTTCCCAGACTTGGAAGAATTCTTTATTCCCAAGGCTTGGACCTTTGCGTTTCTTCTCCTCTACGAACCCTCAACTTGAGTCTCGCTGATACATGTAAAAGCGTTGCTCTTCCTGAGCTTCTGTCCTCGAATCCTCAATGGATTATTTGACTCCTGCACTCCTGCAGAGTCTCTACGCACACACGGTGTCATCCCTCCTGAGCTTGTATAATCACTCAGGCCCCTTAGGGATTTTACTCTTCTTCTCTCTCAGATAGAGAATATCGACACCTTCCTGGCTACCTGCTCAAGCAACCTCCTTGCTGAGTATTTCTGGGTGTTTAGCAACCCATCAAAGGTCCCTCAGTGGACTCTTTCTTCCAATGGCAGAACTCAAAGAGTTCTCTGTTCTCCTGTGCCTGCTTGCACATTTCTCAACACCCTCCTGGCTGAGTACCTTCCTTCCACAGAACGTTCAATAGTTCTGGGTTCCCCCTGTGCTTCCTTTTCACTTGCTCAATGCCCTCTTGGAAGAGCTTCCCAGAATCCTCAATGATTCTGTCTTCTGAACTCACATCAGAGTTCCTTCCTTTGTGAACCTCTGTACACACACTCAATGCCCACTTGCTATAGCTCTCATAGAATCCTCAGTGATCCTGTCTGCAACGGTGTTTCAGCTACACTGCCTTGCCTCCTGAGGTGTTTAGCAACCTCACAGGTCTTCCTCCTGAGTTGATGACCTCAGCCTGTGCCTTAGCATGTCTCTATCTAACTCCTCATGAGTTTAGAAGTACATCCCCTATGCACTGGTATTCAGAGTCTGCAACACTCTGTCACGCCCTCGTGGCATGAAACCTCAAAGACCCTCAAACCTGAAATCAAACGCAACTCTCTGCAATAACATGATAACAACACACACATACAACATGTATATGGAATCCACACAGACATGCATATAATGACAAAATAATGCAGGAAAAACTGTTGTTTTTATTAAATAATGGCAAATGCCTATATATTTTACAATGGTGTTCCTGAGCTCTCCCTGGCTCTTCAACTCAACCATTCTTACTACAAAATGAGATATGAAATATCTTTTACCTGAGGGGCTCATTGAGCATTTCCCTCCAGGTACACCTACCCTATTCAATTTACAATGAATGGGTTGTCTAGTCCAGCACTTGGATCTATATCTCAACCAATCTGCAATAAAGGTCGATCCTACCTAATGCATGCACAAAGGCATGGATTTCCTGGCTCAACAACCTAACACATTAATTACATTCAATATAAATATTAAATGAAATTGCGCCTCCTTTTTGCATATGAATGCATGCATGCTGACGTGGCTGGCTGGCTGGCTGGCTGCATGGAGAGATGCTCCTGCATCACCAAAAATTTCTTCATCTTTTCCTTTGCCTCAGAGGAAACAATTGCTGCTGTACTGCTGCAAAAAAATGAGGAAGGGCATGAGAAACCAATAGCCTTTTTCAGCAAATCCCTCTGAGATGCTGAGCTCAAGTATGATATATTAGAAAAATAGGCTTATGTACTAGTCAAATCACTTAATGCCTTCTGGGTTTACGTGATATAGTCTAGCATAACGACCTTTGTTCCTAGCAGCAGTGTCAAAGAGATTCTGGTCTAGCCAGACAGTGAGCGGAAAAGAAGAAAATGGATTGTCAATTTGTTGGAGTATGATTTGCACATAAATCCCACCAAGATGATCAAGGGGCAAGGACTGGCCAACTTGCTATCAGAATCGAAATGCAAGGTGCTAGAGTTGCATCAAATCTTCACCCAATCAGATGCACCCATCATACAGCCTGGACAAGACAACTTACAGGCATTTGAAAAATATTCCTCTTCACCTTGGTATAAAAACATCATATATTTTCTACAACATTTTGAATGTCCACTAGAAGTGAAGAAGACAAAGGCCAGGTCTCTCAAGTTGAAAGCCATCAAATTCTGCATTTCAAACCAGAACCTGTATTAGAGAGATCCTGTTGGCATCTTGCTAAGAGGCCTTGATGAAAATGAAGCTCAAAAATTTACAACATAAATTCACAGAGGAGTGTGTGGAGGGAACCATCATTGGAAGGCCACAATGCTCAATATCTTGAGGGCAGGATACTACTAGCCCACCCTTTTCTCTAATGTGTTTTCCACTGTTAGATCCTGCAATGAATGTCATATTTTCGCAGGTAGACTGTTATGAACATAAAATATACATAAATAGATATTCATAAACATAATAATAGTTAATAAATAATAATTATTAATAATGAAAGGTCATGTCTCAAAGGACGTGACTATTGGTAAAGGGCACTCCTGCGTGAGTATATATGCAGGCCCTCGTTCTCAATTGTAATCATCTATCTTATATCTTATTATTCATTTATTGTTTACAGTCCTATATGGATTATTATGTTATATTCCAAATATTTTGGATAATTCTTGTGTGAGCGAACTTTGTTCGTCTCATTTGGTATCAGAGCTTCGTTTTCTGATCCAGGCCTTTGGCCACTCTCCTTGCAGACCTTGTCTGAACCGACTTGTAGCCACACACACAAAAAAAATATTCAGAGTTTCTCTGATTTAGACAGGCCATTGGCCACAATCAAATTTTTGGATTTTCTCCGATTCATAAATCTTTGACCAAAACTTGGCCCTTGGCCAATTGCGGTTCAAAATTTCTGTGAAAGAAAAGAATTATTCCGCTGCAGATTTGAAAAAAAATAAAATCAATCTATCAAATATTATTTTATTACTTCAATTTAGCCATTGAGCACATATAATATCTACAATAAATATAATATTTACAACATCTGGTATCATAAACATAAACATAATAATAGTTAATAAATAATAATTATTAATAATGAAAGGTCATGTCTCAAAGGACGTGACTATTGGTAAAGGGAACTCCTGCGTGAGTATATATGCAGGAGTGCCCTTTACCAATAGTCACGTCCTTTGAGACATGACCTTTCATTATTAATAATTATTATTTATTAACTATTATTATGTTTATGAATATCTATTTATGTATATTTTATGTTCATAACATAGACCCTAAAACCTATCCAAGCCGACAATTCATTTCAACAATGGGGATTAGACTTCATAGGAGAAATAAATCCACCCTCTAGTGGAAAACAGAAGTGGATCCTCACTGCCACCAACTACTTTACCAAATGGATTGAGGCTATGCCCACCAGGAATGCCATTGACAAGGTAATTATGAATTTCCTGGAAACTGATATTTTTGCCAGATTTGGTTTCCCCAACAAGCTCGTAATATACAATGCCCAAGAATTCAAGTCCAAAGCCATGATTGACTTTTGTGGCAGTCACAACATTTCCTTGACACATTCCACACCCTATTACCCTTAGGGAAATGGCCTAGCAGAATCATCAAACAAGACTCTCATCAGAATCATCAAAAATTTGTTGATTGAAAGCAAGAAATCCTAGGACTCTAAACTCAAGTATGCCTTATGGGTTGATAGGATCAACACTAAGAAGTATCTGGGAACCTCACCATTCTATCTTGTTTTATGCATAGACATTGTTTTTCCTACTCACCTCGGTATACCAGTCCTAAAATTCTTGCAGGAGGATATTGAGGATCCCAATGACATCCAACAGAGGATCTTCCAAATTATAGAAGTTCAACAGAGAAGAGAAGAACTTGATCAGAGAACAAAGGCATACCAGAGAAAGATCAAATCAAACTTTGATAAGAAAATCAAGAAGGAGATTTTTCAAGAAGGTGACCTAGTTTTGAGGTGGGATGCTAGAAGGGATGACAAGTCCAAGCATGGTAAATTCGAAAACCTCTAGTTTGTCCCTTTTAAGGTGATTGAAGTTCTAGACAACAACACATTCATCCTGCACAATCTAGATGATACAGAGATCCTTGGAGGCCCAATAAATGGGCACTTCCTAAAACACTACTTTGTTTGAGGATGGGGGAAGGTCCCTCTTGTACCATAGACACTTTCCTTTATTGTTTCTTTTGATTAGTTAGTTGTGTGTGAATAAAGACTCCATATCCCAACAAGGAACTGGGGTGTAGTTTCAATTTTTAATTCAATAAAATGCATGGTTGAGGGACAATAAGAGATACACAGGGATGCCAAAAAAGAAACGAAGGTAAGTGATGAAAGGTAAGAGTAGTTATCTAATCTCAAGGCACCGATCTATAGTTCTTAGCACCTCATAGGTATGAGCTATCCCCAATTGGAGCCAATGTTGTAACCTAGGTACGAATCCCCTACCTCTCCTCTCTTTTTCATATGCCTTCATCAAATTTTCCTCTTCTGGTTGGTTAAGTGATTTTCCCACTACTGAGTGTCTTGGCCCTTATTCGTCTTTTGAGTCTCTGTGCATTTCTTTTCTGTTTTTTTTTAAGAGATGAAACATACGTCGTGTTTGGTTCGAATTGGTTTTCATCACGTTTTCCATGGATTGATCTCACCACAGGTTTCCCAAGATTTTTTGTATATACAGGGAATGCTTGCGCACACGATGCATCGATCCAGTGTAGCAAATTTCGGGCTCAAACTGTGGGAACAGACAGGTAAATTTTCAATGGTAAATATCCACCAAGCAAATAATATCAACGACTGTCGTCCATTTGGGGATGTAAAATTGCACGGAGTTTAACACCTAGAGTTATCAGAAGACCCGAAGCCTGAACTGCTAAAGACCCGAAGAGAATCTAGGCCATTCATCTATCATGACACGCAGCGACAGATAATCTACTTTGACGATTTTCACTTCAGGATTTTTCCAAGCACAAACATTCGAAACTCCCAAAGAGCCAAAGACCTGAAGTCCCAAAGTGGATCCATACCATCCATCAGACAGGGCACGTGGTGAGAGATCAACAACGGAGACACATGGAAGAAGATCGTCCACTTCAGGAGTTTTCCTCCAGGATATCTTCACGCTTAACATTTGAAACTCCCAAAGCCTAAATCTCTTAAGAGAATCTGGACCATTCATCGGTCATGACATGCAACAACATATCATTCACTTCAGATATTTTCCTCTGGGATATTTTCAGCTTTCACATTCGAAAGTCTCGAAGAGCCAAGGACCCGAAGTCCCAAAGTAAATCTAGACCATCCATCAGACGGGGCATGTGGTGACAGATCAATTACTTCGGTGATTCTTCTCTTGGAAGTTTGAAGCACTAACAATTGAAACTCTCGAAGCCTGAAGTGTCGAAGCACATGGAAACCAACATTTGAGACACATGGGACACTCATGAGATAAGACACGTGCATTCATCTTAGGTCATTTGGTTGTGTCATTCGCCTATTCCCTCATGATACATGTCACCATTCTTTCCAAGACACCTCAGCAGTCGTGACATCATACGACATCAGACTGCCACATCACTTTGACAATTTTCCTCTAGGAGATATTCATGCTTGACATTTGAAACTCCCGAAGCCCAGACTTATAAAATGAATATGGACCATTCATCCATCATGACAAGTGGCAAAATATCATTCACTTTGGAGATTTTCCTCTAGGAGATGTTTCATGTTTCACATTCGAAACTCCCAAAGCCCAAAATTATGAAGTGAATCTGGATCGTTGATTCCAGGTCAATGAGAATCGTCGATCCTTGTAGTAGGTAAATGTCACCAGGATCTAAGATCGTAATCAGATTAACGACTATGTTTCATTGCAGGGACACAAACTACCCGGACGTTAATTTTCCAGAGTGGTCTCGCAATTTAAACCATGGTTTTTTTGGAAGGGTATGTGGCATATTTTGGTGAATTGTGGGCCCAAAGGCAGTCTAAATCCAAACCACCCTCAACATCCCCCATAATCATGTGCTTGAATGATGTCAGATTACCACATTACCTCACACATCATCTCCCCTCATCCTACTTACTACCCTCGCTCCTCTCACCACCCGACCCTTGTCCTTCGTTAAACCCCATGTTGATGTCCATCGGCGGTGTCCCACCTCTCTAGATAAATGGTCCTCAAGAACTCAGACCCCCCCTCTCTAATCCTCTTGTTGCGTACACCCCCCTCTCAGTTCCTCTCGGGATGTTTTTCAATACCGCCCCCTCTCGCCTTTCGCCACCTATTTTCCACTCACTTCCTAGCCTATCTACTCCTCCTCTCCCTACCTGCCACCTATATCCATCACTTCTCATCATCTACCCTCGTGTCCATTCATCCCATCTCCCAATTGGATTCTCAACTCCATGTCTCCCCTCACGCCTGATAGGTCAACAACCATTCCAGCGAAGCTATTTCATGGGTACATAAGGTAGCTAACAGGGTTAGTACAGAGTGCACCTGGCTTCCTAAAGCTTAGGCGTAGACATGGAGCTAAGTCTCAGTCACAGGTCGACGAAGATTAGTTCCAGAAACACTTCAACAAGCTCTACTCATGCAGCTGGTTATCTCCAGTGGCGTCCAATAACTCATAGACATGTTGTCATTCAAAATAGAGCTCTGCTCTGTCACTCTAAGGCCTATTTTCAGCCACTCAGTTCCTCCATCACATGCATCAGTTCTGTCGTAGAGACAATAGTAGATTCATTTGATTAAGTCCAACATTTTCCTAGATTAGATGCAAGAGTGGTCTTTTGTGTGTGATAAGAACCACTCTTGCTGTTTAATTCCGGTATATTAGTGAAGTTAATATTTTGTTTTACAAATAGTTCCCTAGATCGAGGTCTTAGTCCCCTAAGGATGAGAGCCTCTATAGCTCTTTTAAATAGTTAGTTTTTGGATATTGTAAAGGTTGGAATTTTTGAGGAAAGTATAGCAATACAACAGTCTGGTTGGACCTGTTTTATGCATGGATTAAAGCTTTCTACCCAGTGAACTTACTCTTGATGACAGTGTTTCGTTCAACTCTTCTTGTGCTTTCATTCTTATTGTGAATACAATTTTTTATTTGTGAAACGTACATTTCATTTCCTTTTAGCTATTGTATGACTTATTTTTACTGATATGCAACTTGTCAAACAATTAATGCTTTGGTAAAGATTTGTTTTCTACAACCTGTGGGAGTTATTGTGTTTGGATACATGTTTGATGTCTTGAAATGATATTTTAAGTATTGAACTTCTTGCAATAGATTATTCATTGAGTAGTTTGTTGTTTCTCTTTGTTTTCTATTATTTCACTGGTCTGTCATTAGTATGCCATCAGCCAAGGAGGGCCCTCATCCATATTGTTTTTCCAACCCAACCTTTCCTTTGTCTTGATAGAATAACCCTCTAACCAACCAACAAAAATTTAAAGGAATAATCATTCTAAACTGATAGGTGGCCTAACATTTCCCTTTAGCAGTCAAGTGCAGACCTTAGGAACAACAGTTACCATTGAATGGAAACCCCAACATGATCAATATTGATCGAGAAAAATATTTGAAGCATACTGTCACAAACTTGGAAGACCCCGGTAAACCTTCCTCTACTAAGATCCCAGTCCTAGTAAATTACTCATGTGATTCCAAGTTCAGTAATTTCGTGCCCTGTTTATCCAAAGTATTACTTTCCCATAGGTCAGAATTATCACTTCATGACAGTCCTGTAATAATTGATCAATGTAATAAGTTTGAATAGAACACCCATGCTCTAGCCGAAAACACTAAAATGACATCTCCCAAGGTGGACTGGGACAAGAGAGTTCCAAACTTTGTGTTTGAAATATGGACTCTATACTTTGATGGATCAAAATCTCAATAAGGGGTTGGTGCTGGATGCATTTTCATTGACCCAGCAGGAAAACATTGTTTTTTGTCCTATAGCTTGGAACTTGAATGCACAAACAACATTTTCGAATACGAGGAGTTGGTCCAAGGACTCAAGAAATCTATTGATTTAAAAATCAAGGAACTACTTGTCTTCGAGGTTTCAGAAATCATTGTTAGACAGGTAAAACCACTATCCACTACAATTCCCCTCATTTGAGGAATTATCAACATGAATTTCACAGGATGATAGAAAATTTCCTAAAATTCAATATCATAGCCATACCTCAATCCAAAAACATGTTATCCAATTATTTGGCTACAATAGATTCAATTTTGTCCCCCTTATAGGATTATGAAGCCTCGAGGTTTGCTATAGAATTGTTGTACAAACCTTCAGTCCCAGAAATCATTGCTAACAAGAGGGTGTTTAAGAAAGATGAAGAGATCATATCCTTTCTAACTAATGAATAAAATTTTAGGGATATGGCCATTGACCATGAATTTTTTAAAGAAATGATTGTAGGACATGACAATCAAAACCCTAACTCAAAAGAAAGTAGTAATCCAACCCAACCTAGACTCCACACTATTCCTCGGGGAGTAGTTATTCTTGAGAACCTGTTCGATTTGTTACAGGTATGAACTAACTGAGAGGGGGGGGGTGAATCGGTTAGTGTATATTATTAACCATTTATTCTCATTTTTAACTTTGAATCATTAATCTTAGTGGCAGTGAGTCTTTACTGTGAAATTCAGAGTTATAAACATAAAGCAGATAGTATAACGAACAACAATCACACACAGCATTCATTCACAAGTACGAGACACAGATTTTTCAAGAGGAAACCCAAACAGGGAAAAAACCTCGTCTTCTTAAGATGTTCAATAAGCTTCAACTTCGTTACATCTCATCTTTTATGAGCACCAACTCATAGAGGCTACAACCTCTGATTGCCAGCACCAACTAGCTGAGAGCACCAACTCCCACAGAATCCCAG
>ML791834.1:422179-441293 GCA_009831015.1 Picea engelmannii
CCAGCATTCGTGTTCCAGCATTCGTGTTCCAGCAGTCGTGTTCCAGCAGTCGTGTTCCAGCAGTCGTGTTCCAGCATTCGTGTTCCAGCATTCGTGTTCCAGCATTCGTGTTCCAGCATTCGTGTTCCAGCAGTCGTGTTCTAGCATTCGTGTGCGTGTTGACATCCTTGACTGCTCCATAACCGATTGCCATCAATGACAACCTTAACCATCTGCGTCAGTCTTCTGTTATAGCCATATCTCCAACACGATTTAGAAGAGAATTTTAAGAAACCAAAAAACACCAAAACCAATAGCTCATGTCCATTCTATGAATTCATAAATCTAGGTACTGTTGACAACCCTTGAAAAATCAATCTCGAGAGATCAATATCACCTGAGGAAAATAATACCTACCTAAAGTTGTTCAAGGAATACCTAGACATGTTTGTATGGTCATATCAGGATTTGAAAATGTACGACACCAGGATTATTCAACACACTATACCATTAAGATCACTTGAGGTCAAACCTTTCCAACAAAAGCTACAAAAATTTCACCCATACTGGAGCCCTTGATGTAGAAGTAACTAAATAAATTTTTGGATGCCAAGATAATATTCCAAGTTAGGGACTCTGCATGGGTGGCCAACCTAGTACCTTACAAGAAAAAATCTGGGGAAATTCGCTTATGTGTAGATTTCATAAATCTAAATAGAGCCTCAATGAAATATAACTACAATGTCCCTTCCATGGAACAACTTCTACAGACTATATCAGGAGCACATATATTCTCGCTTTTGGACGGTTTCTCCAGATACAACCAGGTGTTAGTATCAGAAGAGGATAGATTGAAAACAACCTTATGAACTAAATAGGGAACATTTTCTTAGAAACGCATGCTATTTTGGCTAATCAACACGGGATCCACCTTCCAAAGAGCCATGGATGTGGAATTTCGGGGATTAATTAAAAAATGTGTGGGGGTGTACCTAAATGATGTCATTGTTTATTCCAAGGATAGGGCTGATCATATCGCTCATCTCACCCAAATTTTTGAAAAGTGTCGAAAGTATGGGATATCCTTGAACCCAAAAATATATATATATTTGGCATAGAAGAAGGAAAACTCTTAGGCCACATCATTTCGATAAATGGTATCCATATCGATCCTAAATGCATAAAAATGATTTCACAATTTTCACTCCCTCATAACAAAAAATATATGCAATCCTTCTTCGAAAGGATTAATTTTGTAAGGAAGTTCACTTCGGATTTCGCAGAGACAGTTAAAACCCTGCAGAGATCATATGCAAGGATGTTGAGTTTAAATGGACTGATGAGGGAAAGGAAGCTTTCAAAAACATTAATACTACCATATCACAATCCCCTATACTATGCAACCCCTATTTTAGCAGAGAATTTTATCTCTACACTTTAGCTTTAGATCAATAATTGGTTGCAGTCCTTACTTGATCCAAAATGGATCCAGGAGCCAAGATGGGTCCAGGAAGGCCTAACAATAAAATTTCTTATAATGGATTCAAAACAAACGTGTGCGTAGGCCTCGTCGATATGAACCCAACACAACTTGAACGGGCTCAAATAAACATCGTATGCGAAATATATCGTGGTTTTTTCATTTTGTCAAACATGAAAAATTGATGACTGTGTAGTCCATACAGTGATGAAGTGGTAGTTGATTGTATAGGTCATACGACCATACAATGATGTGGCAGTGAGTTGGCATGCTGGCATGGCAGATGCACTGACTGGGCAGGTATGGCAGGTGGTCGAATGTGATGTTGACACATGTCATATTTGGGCGAATAGCATGGTGCCACATGGCCCAGTCCTAGGCTACCACATGGCACCCCTCCATTGGTCATAGTTTGTGGAAAAATGTATGGAGAACATGGGAGTCGAACCCATGACCTCTAGTCCGGGTGGTGAGCGACTTGGCAGGGTCGGGCTACCAGCCCGCCAAGGGTGCTACTTGATATGTAATGTGTGAATTATATATATATAATGATATGAAGTGTTGGTTGGTGGAGAATAGGGTTGGGGCTAGGCCCCATCCCCCAGTGCGCAACATAGAACTGTACCACATGACTCTGCCCTTACCATAACAACTAGTGCACCATAACTGGAGTTATCCCATGGTTTTGTTACATTACCATATGACCCGGGCCCCTACCTTGATACATGGCACAGATTTATGGGTTAGCGCCCGGTCAGCCAGGCTAGCCTACTGACCAAGGGCATAACCGGGGGCTAAAACAAATTTGGGCACGTGGAAAGGATAAGGTTGTGACCACATGGGCCAAGAGCAAAGGACCAGGGGTCGACAGTTAAAGGGGCCAACAAACCAGCGTTAGCTCATGAACACCTAGAGGGCGTGCACATGACCAAGGTCTCGGTTTTCAGGGGTTGCGCCCTTAATTTTGGCCCAAATTGGGTTTTAAAACATTATTATATGATGTTTAATGGATTTTTAACCATTTTTGGGAGATTTAGTCCATTTTTGGAGGATCTTAGGCCCTTTTTGAGGCCAGATCTTGGGGGGGTGTTGGGATTTTGTTGCCAACTTCAAGACTATATAAACCAGAGGTTCTTAGCAGCCTAAATGGAGGTTCAGATAAGGAAAATGTTGAAGAATTGTTGAGCCAGAGCCATTTTTATGCAAGGAAGCCATTGAGGAGAGAAAATTTATGGGCTATTTCTGGGAGTTTCGTTCATCTGTTTTCAGTGTCGTCAGTTTTGATGGGTTCTTGATATCTAGCAGAACACAACTAGATCATTTTGTAACCCATTCAACATTTTGATGATGTACTTTTGAAGCTTTGAACATAAATAATAAATCCCACTGAAACAAAGGCCCAGAGACGCAGACGAGATTTTCGAACTCCGTTATCAACTTTGTTGTTTATGGTTTGTTGTCTCTTTATGATTATTTCCAGATCTGTATATTTATTTATGGCTGACATGTTTCATCAATAATTATTCCTCTTTCATTAATTTCCTAAATGGTAATTTAACTCATGCTTTAAAACTCAACCATTTTCATTAAAAGATATTTTCGGATCAAGTGGTATCAGAGCTAGTTGACGACTAGTTTTTGAGTTTTCATGACTACCAGAAAAATGACATCGAAAGAGGGATTTTCTCAAGATGAGAAGGATATGTGAACTACTCTCTTTTCCATGGAAGAGATGGTGAAAGTGTTGTATGAAGATTACTTGGAACGAAAGATATCAGTTCAAGAGAAATATTCAAAGAACGACAAAAGTGAAGAAGAATTGAAGGAATTTCCTTCTACAACTAAATCAGAAAACATCTTTGAGGTATGAAGTGGAAGTCATTCATCAATTTCGCATTGTTCCCATCAAGATGTTTCTTTTGGTGCATTTGAAAAACATACAAGAGGTATAGGTTTGAAATTGATAACCAAGATGGGTTATGAAGGAAAGGGCCTTGGAAGTGAGGGCCAAGGTATCATAAATCCCATAGAGGTTATGGAAATACCTCATTATTTAGGATTGAGATATGGTGAAGAGGAGATTGGAGAATGCTCCAAAACATCGGAAGCAAGTGATGCTTCAAATGTCCAACCTAAGTCATTGCAGGAACAATTCACGAAAGCTGATGGTGTATCACTCCATGATGGTGATCATGAATGCAAGTCATCTCCAAAGAAAAGTGAGGATCTACAAGAAAGTTACAATGGTCATTGTTGTTCCAAATCTCTTTTTGATTATAAAAAGAATAATCATGTAATCCAAAACTTGTGGAATATGTATCCTTGTACGTTTTGTCATTCACCCAAGAATTGTGTGGCCAAGTGTTGGAAGAGACAATCTTTGTACAAGAAGTTTATGTCAACCAGGAAGGAGACATGACATAAAGACTCAACTCCACAATGGAAGAAAGAGAAGGGAAAACAAGTTTGGATGTCTAAAAACCACTGCACTTATTGTAACAAGGGTGGACATCAAAAGGATAAATGTTGGAAGATTAATCCAGAGCTTCGTCCAAAGAAGGAAAAAATGATTGTGCATGTACTCACAAAGGAAGAGGCATTACCAGTGAAGCAAGAGGAACAACATGAAGGAAAGAAAACAATCACGTGGTTTTTTCCAGAAGTGATGTCAAATCTTCATTGTATTTTTCTTCCATTAATGTAATCACACATGTTGTAATTGTTGAGTCCATTTTTATGCTTCCATTTTGTTCTATAAACCACACTTTTGCCTCTATATCCATCCATTTTGCCTTCATTTCATTCCATATTTTCCATGAAACAACCTATGCAAGGTATATTTGTCATTCTTTAGCTTAAGAATTGAGTTTTCTAAATTTTAGCATTAAAATTGAAAATTTATCAAAAATTACAGGATTTGA
The DNA here is from genome assembly GCA_009831015.1 of Picea engelmannii. NCBI lineage: Eukaryota > Viridiplantae > Streptophyta > Pinopsida > Pinales > Pinaceae > Picea > Picea engelmannii. Next base: position 426,560 of record ML791834.1, read on the forward strand.
CTAAATCCCGTAAAATCTTCGTGGTTTGTATACTTGCAGGACACCTGGGCGAAATATAACACTTGGTTCGTGTTACCTGATGTACAAGGATGGATAATGAGCTATCAGATTCGAAATCTGAGCCTTCCAGATGTCCGGTTAATGCTGGTCAAACAAGGCCACTTCAGCAGAAAATACCTTGTTTCAGCCTTAAATCTTAGACAGTTTTGGATTTCGTGGGATATGACCATATATTGTGGATCTGAAGGAGGCATTCAACCCTCCTAGGATATTATGGATATGATCATGATATTTAGGAGACTTATTATCATTTTTAGTTTTAAGACTCTTGTATAAATACTCTTAAGCTTAGACTAGTAAGACAATCTTGATGTGAATGAAGAAACTTTGGAATTTTCACTCTTGAATATCAGCTCTATGTTTTGTTCCTATGAATGCTTATGATATAATGATTTGAATGCTACTAGAGCTCTTTCTTATCCGAGTCAACTCAAGTGTACCGGTGAAGCATTGGAGGGCCCCCTTTGCCAAACTAGTACACTCTTTCTTTGTGTTCTTTTTCAAGTACATGTTTTAGATCAGATCTTGTTGTAGATGAGTTTTATTTTGTTGTAGTTAGATGAATTTCATAGCTAAGTTACATGCTTAATGTTTTCAAGCCTTACTCATATCGTGAATGATTTCTTGAATGAGAATTCAATGTGTAGTTTGACTTCAAGCATTAAGATAGTCTTGAATGCTTTTTGAGTTATTTATGCTTCCAGTACTTTGACTTGATTTAATGATAGTTGTTAATAAATGAATGAAAGAAGACAATGAATGCATCTCTTGAATAAGATTTTTGTTCTTCTAACATTTGATAGGTCTTAGAACTAGTTCGAACATCTCTTGAATGCTTACTATTTTTACTCTTTAGAAAAACAAGTGTTGAGTACTGTTATGAGATCTATGAAGATGACTTCTGAATAGAAGCTTAGAATATCTTTCATATTCAGCCTTAGAATAGGTTTTGGTTTATCTCCATTAAAGATAAAAACTATCTCTAAATCCATATACTTTGGACGTGCCCCTAAGTCTTACAAACACCGGATTGACAATCATTTTCACTCTAATTTACTTGAGTAGATTGGAGCCTAACATTTTTGCGCCGTTTCTGGGGAGGCATATTTAGAGATAAAATAAAAAAAAACATATATACTCATAAAATAAAATAAAAACATAGCATAGAAGTGATTTTAAATTATGTTTCTTTATGTCTAAACTTAGGGATGATAAAGGAAGATTTTTAAAACAAAACCCCCCAAAAACTAATCCACCATCTGTAGGAGCAGGAACATCTATGTTTCAGGATAAATCCGTGAGTGCGGACACAAACCGATCTCCCTAGATCCACCTAGATCTAGAACAAAGTAGGACAGAATAATACTCTTTCCCTAGATTTATATTATTGAATGAACTAGGAGGCAAGGATCATGTACATACCTTATGAATGCTTCCTTGGGTCTCTGTTGTACCAATTTCTCCCCAATGCTCTTGCACAGTCAAGACCACAACAGTACAAACCAATCGAAGTGAAGATAATTCAATATATTCAATAGCTAATCTATACATATGATCAAGGAGTTATGTAATAAAGTGACATCATCTTTATGGGAAAGGGACATATTACTGTATTAAATTGATAGAAAGTGAAACTTACAACCTGAGCCTTGATGTTGTAGATCTCCTTTCGATGGCTCCTAGCTCTGACACACACACTTGCTCGTGAATGAAGAAAATCAACCACTTTTGATGACCTTGTTGGTGTCTCTAGCTACTGTATCATCAGTCCTTCATACAATATTGCACTAATTCTCCAATAAATCTCTTACTAGCTTGCTGCTTAACCCTTTCCATGAGCATTCCTCTCAATTTATAAGAGAGAATGGATTAGTTACTTGGATAGGAAATGATCCCAAGATATCAGGAAAGCCAGTACTTAGATAACCATTTGAATGCCAACTCATCCTTCTGGAAGATTCCCTTCTAGAAGGCTCAAGAACTTCATCTTTTTCTCCCTTTAGAAGATGTTTGCACCCTGATAGTTAGGTACAGTGCAAACCCCTCGCACCCTAGCTTAATGCAGCCTGCGAGAATCAGGCATTCTCGCAGGAAAATATATAAGTAGCCTACGAACCTCCTTTAAAAGTATGATTTTTGGAAGCAGACAAAGGCAACTTTTCTCAGGAAAGTGTTCTTAGTGAAGATCTTGATTTTTCATCATCATAACATCATCACAATGACCAAAATTGTGGATAATAGAATGCCCCCCAAAGTCTGAGAGTGGAACCAGTGACAGTCGATAGACTTTGTAAGCTACATGTGTGTGTCAAGAACTAAGAGCACATCTAATCGGAAACCTGCAAACATCCAAGCATCGGTAGAATATCATGTATATCAATTTCTGAGGTAGGCATTCCCATACTCAGATCATAGACTGATGACATCATAAACCAAGACCATGGCCACCAATCATACACTGTGGATTCATGCCATCACAATATAGCATAGCCACCTAAATACATTGTGGATCTATGCGACAATTTTTAAATCAAGACGACATAGCCACGAAACATACACAGTGGATCTATGTGTCGCAAATTATACATACTCCATCGCAACCTGGATTATGAAGAGAATATCCAGGGTCTTCAATCCCATCGCCCAAAGTACGAATCTAACCATGTGATTACATGTGTTGAAGTCGAACATGGCAGAAACCACTTGATTACCGATCATTGATGCAATCGTTAACAAGTGCGAGGGAAATCACCATTGATTTCAATGACTCCCAAGGTACTATAGTACAATCCATCGAGTGTGAATAAATGAGTTGATGTCGAACATCTGACAGAATCTTTCGATCAGGGGTCAATGATATAAACCCACTGTCGAAAGCGAGAAACTTTCCATTGAGGCATGCAAGCTTCAAGGTACTAAATAATTTCTAAGTCTTGATTCTGGATAATGTGCTGAAGTCGACGGAACAAAACTCGTCACATGAGGGCCTTAATGTATCCCCCATCAATGACACAAAATGAGTAACAAAGTTTGAAAGTGGAATAGAGCATGTGGCAATTGGACTTTGGACACAGGGAAGGCCGACACGAAGAGAATGGATAACTGCAGATGGCCGACTCAATATAGGTTTCGGATGAACTTCTCTTGAACATATGAACGACACGACCAATGATTTGGCAGCATTGACTCAAATACAACACATGGAAGGACCTTGTTATCAAATCGAATGAGAGACAAATGGATTTCCCAAACCGGCTTCAAATGATGAATAGGGGGTGTCATGTTCAAGAGCGACACTTACTGCCAATCAATACAAAGATGAAACATATCCCTTTCCCAAATTTTCCCCCACCATTACTGGCAAGTACCTCTTTATTTTTATGCAAGCTTGAAGAGGATCACATATGCTTATTGATATAAGCTCATCCTTCGGACGAGTCCCTCGGAGTATTTTTAACGAACCCTAAGAAGGAGTGGTTCGGTCCCATCACGGGTCTATCAATGTTTGTTTAACGAGTCCAGATATTAAACTCGAAGGTTTTTCAATATTATAGAGTTTGGGAAAATGCTTAAAAGAGAACTCTCTCAGTTCCTTTTTCGTACAATAGTCCAACGAGACCGAAAAAGGGTTAAACTATCGCTCGAAGGACGCATACTTCAAATACTTTAGCGAGCGTGAAAATAGCAATATCGCTCGACAATCTTTTCATGTTTAGAGAGCCTGAAAAGAGCTTAAAGAAAACTCCAGGGGGGTTCCTTTTTCGTATAACCACAGCGAGCCCAAAAAAGTGATAAAACAACTCTCGGTCATGTTCTTATGTTTTTCACAAGTGCAAGAACGGACAAAAGGCACTCGAGGTTTTATGTCAAAACCATAGAAAACAATCAAAATCACACCACACCGTAGAAAAATTTTGTCCATAATCATCCATGTTACCTGCAAGTCATTTTACTCATTTTCACATAGTGATTAGGGTTAAATAATAAATAGACATAAAAAACCCACATTTGATATAGTAAAAAGTAATTAAAATGAGTCAATAACAAAATTTACCATATCATTTTCACACTTTTACCATTGAGTTCAAAAACCCTCATTTTACCCTCTGCACTCGGTGTCAATTTCCGGGAGCTACGGGTGACCATTTGACGAGCCGTCAGTAGAATTTTGGTAAGTTCTCCATTCCTAATCTTTTCATGGTTTAAAAATTCAATTTCATTGGTAAAAAGTCCAGTTTTAAATTAGTTTTTTGAACCCTATGCGCGTAGAGGCATTCTCGCAGGTGGCCCATACGGGACCTGCGAGAATGACTCATTCTCATAGGTGGGCCTTAAGCAGCCTGCGAGAAGTTCGCACTATGTGTAGTAGGTCACCTGCGAACAGTGCATAATCCAAAAATTTATGCAACGTTTAACCAATAGAAAAAATTTATCTCATGTATAAGATCATTAACCATGTTTGTATGTTCCTTATGCAGGTAAATAACTACAACCATGGTGCTAGAGTGGTAGGAATGAGAGCACGAGGACGATAACGCCAATGCCGAAAACCATCCTCCCACCATATCTTCACTAAGAGATTGTGGTCTCTTAAAATACTTTCGTATCCCGGGCATGAGAGCCCAAGTTCGATTACTGGAGTACCTAGTCCGAATGTGGGATCTGGACCAACAAGTTTTCATCGTGGGATCTCATACATTGACTATTGACATCGAGGACATCTATTTCTTAACTGGATTATCCAGGCATGGGTCCTATGTCAATCTGACCGGCAGCAGAGCAGGGGGTTTAAAAATGAGTGAATATTGCAACCAGTACTGCGTACCTGATGCCGAAAGAAAGAAAGGGAAAGTGGAAATTTGGGGAGTAACTGATTTGACTCTCCACACTATTCTATTCACCATTGCTCGGATGGAAGGAAGTGTCGCTCCACATATGGCTTTGCAAAGCTACTTCCAGTATGCCATCGAGTGTACTGAGCCCCGGGTATTTAACTGGGCTGACGCAGTACTACGCAATATCAAAAAATAGTTGATTAAGTGCAGGCGTGGAGATCTGAAACAGTTTGGTTATGGATCATTGTTAGTGTCCTTCTTCCTAGAGAGGGTCCTTGTGTTTCGTCTACAGGCTGAGTGGGATCTTCCTGGTCCCAGAGATCCGAGGATGTTGCGGTGGTGTCGGCTCATGGCCCGACATGTGGCAGGACCTATCATCAAATATGACGATATTTTCTTTGACTAGTTGCAGAACCAGATGCTGATGGTGGACGACTACGCATATGCCGAGCTGGATTTTCGAGGAGATCCGGATCTAGCACTACTCGAGGATGCTCAGTGGGGAGACCTCGGTAATAAGTACACAAATTTTGGTTTTTTAAATGTTTTTGAATTTTTAATCATGTTTAAATGTTTTTGTTTTATAGATTTACCCGAAGACTAACACCAAAATATTTGTTGATAACACAGACGTTGGACCATACAGACCTGCTGGAAATTCTCCTATCCAGTGACGAGGAGAAGCAGCAGTAGCAGTACCACAGTACACCGAGGATTATCTGACGGTGGAGAAAAATTTAGAGGTTCTGATGGCAGGCGTTCAAGATATGACTCTGGAAGAGGTTCCACGACACGATCAACGTCACACTGTGGGGGTTTCCGCATCTATGGGTCGACTGCTCAGCAGAGTTGTTAGGAACTTAGTGTGTTATCATGAACATCATCCGTGACGTCACTATGTAGAAGCCAAGAGCTTCAATTTTTGATATTTTGGTCTTCGAACAAACATTTTGTAAAAACAAACTCTTTTGATCATTATATATATACACGACTTCTACCAGTTTACTTTACATTGTGTACATTTTAATGTGTTTGATTTATAAATGATTTAAATGCCTGTCCAATACATAATTAGCTAAAGCATCTATTAATGTATTAAGACATCTAGGAAAATGTTGATATTCAATGTGATCAAAATGTCGTTCCAAGAGGCGAATCCGCAAATATACCCTCAATAAAGTAGGACTTCGAATAGAGTAGACATTACTTAGTTGTAGTACTACAAGCTGCGAGTCAAGTCGTACAACCAAGTGACAAATTCCAAGAGAGATAGCATCAACCAATAATTTGATAATGGCGCTATACTCTGTGATGTTGTTGGTTGCACGGCCAAGACATACACCTCGTAAAGATATAAGCTCGTTTGTTGGGGCATAGATTGCCCATGCAGCGGAAGCTAGGTTCCGAGTACTACGACTAGCACCATCAGCGAAGCCAATATAAGGTAGTGAATACTCCGACATCTGGCAATCAAACACAACCTCACGTAAGGGCAGAGACCAGATAACGTCAAAAGCAAACTAAAATAACACACACACAGTATGATACATAAAATACAAGTACTCATGCACAAATGACTTATGCATAGTACTTCTTTAAGTACAACCCATTCATGGGTTCACTCAAAGGTACACCATCATAATCCACCAGCTCATATGCTCCTTTTTCCAAAACTTTGCTAACAATGTAAGGCCCACGCCACATCAGTTCGAATTTCCCAGCTCCCAATACATCTTTATCTTGTTCATACAGAAGAACAAGATCTCCTTCAGAGAAAATGCGAGGCTTGACATGCTTTTCATACTATGCCTTAACATGTTTCTTCTGGGCTTCTATTACAAGCGTAGCGTCACGACGAGTCTCGTCTAATTGCATCAGATACAACAGATGTTCCTCTTCAGCACAAGTATTGGGTAAGAGTTCTACAACTAGCTTCAAAGAAGGTATTTCACATTCTATTCGAAGAATGGCTTCCATGCCATAAACTAATCGAAAGGGTGTAAATCCTGTAGCAGATTTAACAGATGTCTGGTATGCCCACAATGCCAAAAATAACATCGTGTGCTAGCTGGTTTTATGAATTCCTATCATCCATCGAATCATAGTTATGAGAACCTTGTTGATTGCTTCGACCTGGCCATTAGCCTGCGGATAATAGGGGGTTGAGCTATCATGACGAAGGCCCAACTTTTCCATAAGTTCAGACATCATATAATTCCTAAAATGACTACCGTGATCGGTAATGATAGCCTGAGGAACACCAAAATGAGTGATGACATGGTTAAAAATAAATAACGTTGCGGTCTTTCCAGTATTATCGAAAGTCGGCATCGCCTCGGCCCATTTAGTAAAATAATCAATTGCTACAATAATATAACCATGCCCCCCGTCCGAGTGAGGGTGACATGTCATAAAATCAATGCCCCATTTTGCAAAAGGACCAACTGAGACCATGGGATGGAGGGGAGCAGGATGCGACCGAATATTTTGATTGTAGGTCTGGTAGGCATGACACTTCTGAACAACAATAATGCAGTCATTGAATAAGGAAGGCCAAAAATATCCTGCACACAAGATTTTCTGGGCAGTAGCATACCCAGACATATGACCACCACATGCTCCAGAATGGCAGTCATTCAAAGCTTTCTCAGCTTCGTCAAAAGTCAAGCAATGCCGAAAGACAGAGTCAATGCCTCGACGGTAAAGAGTATCGCCGAGGATAATATATTGACGTGCTTGATAATGGATACGACGACGTTTGGCGCTAGACAAGGCAGGCTGGAAAGTTTGCGTTTGGAGATATATAATGATATCTCCATACCAAATATCTTCAGTACTGATGAGGAAAAGTGATTCGTCAGGAAACGAATTGACTGCTACACTTTCCGTGGCAGAGTGGGGAAAATCACAAATTAACTCAGCAAAAACTAAGGATTTCTTCGACGTGGCGCGATCGAATTCCAAGTCGAACTCCTGGAGAATGACAATCCATTTGGAGTACTTTCCCCCCAGCAATTGACATGTCAAAATATGTTGCATGGGGTTACAATGTGAAATCACTGTAGTTTTCCTAGAGAGAATATAATGACGAAAACGTTGAACCGCTTGAACAGTAGCCAGCGCCAGCTTTTCAACATGTTGATACTTGATTTCAGTTGAAGTGAGACTTCGACTCAAGTAATATATAACATGTTCATCGTGTGCATCATCCTCTTGCACGAGAACCATGCCGATAGTATACTCAGAAGAAGCTAGATAAAGAAAGTAATCCCGACTATAATCAAGAGGGAAAAGAAGTGGAGCTTTCGTGAGGGATAGCTTCAAAGCTTCAAAAGCGTTGTTGGCAACTTTATCCCAAACAAACTTTGAACTCTTAATTTCATGGACAACAATAGCAGGGTCGATACTTGGCATCTCTTCGTAACTCCAGGCAAAGATATCATGAAATTATTTAAACAAGGAAGTATAAGTGACAATTTCTTCGGGAGAACACGAAGCTCCAATATGAACATGTTCAACTATCCCAGGTTTAACTGAAATATCAATGGGTATCATGGGAGAAATATTACTTAGGTTCCCTTCCACAAACACATCATGTGTAGATCCGGGAACGGTCGATATGACAACAACGGTCGATGGAGTCGAAATCCGCTGGTAATTCTCAAGAGTGTGTTGTTCTAGAAACAATATAGAATGATGATGCCCATCGTCCCAAGGTGTGTCGGCCATGACGGACATGATCATCTCGTCAGTGGGAAAGATGACACGGAAAGGATCAGGAGACAACTCATCAATAGAGAGTGTAGAAGGTGTTGTCGATTTAATCGCATGATAAGCAGACTTGACCGGACTTAACGGCATGACGTCGCCGAAATGAGTATGATCTCCAGGATCAGGGACTATCCAAGGGTCGGCAGACACAGGAAGTTCATGAGGTACAATAGAGATCATATTAATAGAAGCAATTGACGGGCGTGGAATATCGGGTGGTGGTGGTATGGGGAAAGTACCCATTAACAAAGAGTCTTTTAAAAGACCGACTCCAACATTCTTGTAACCCGGTGGGGTTTTAGCTATAAATGGCATGTTGCCAGTGCGATTATCGGAATTAAAGAAGGCAAGTTGATCAACCATGATGACCTTTCCCTGATGAGGAAAACGGACCACACGGAAAAGTGTTGACACAATAGAACGCATGGAATCTACCCAACTACGACCAAGTAGAAGATTATAATCCAGGGGAGCATCGAAAACTTCCACTTCCACTTGGACTATCTTACCTTCGAGAGTAACAGGCAACGATGGAAGAACAACGTAAGGCTTAAAACCCGAGCCATTGAAGGCTCTCAAAGTATTTTGTGATTCATTTAAAGGAGGAGAGCCAATGGCTTTCCAACAAGTAAAAGACATTACACACGTAGAGGCACCCTCATCAATAACAGTTCGACAAATGTTCTTGTCGGGGACAACAAATTGTATCTGAAATGCAAGCTGTGGGGGTAACCTTGGAATATGATCTTCCAAGTCAAAGACTATGAGATTCGTATCTGTAGGGTCGATTCCACCTATCACTTTCAACAGATCCCTTCGTTGTGTAGGACAAGACTGAAGGACCTCAAGGGCAGACATCGCTGAAGGTGCTTGGGCCAGATCTTCGACAATGATATAGTTCTGGGCAGCACGAGCGTGAGGATTGAATGTCGATTTCTTAACGACACCTTTTGGGGGTGGTCGTATAACTGTGTCAAGGCTCGGTCGTTCAATATGAAGAGGACCATTAGTGGGTGGAGTCGGTGGAGAGGGTTGTACCAAAGGAGGAGGTAAATCGTCAACCTTCTCTTTAGATGGAGTATAGTCTTTAGCTCTAGTGGTAAGTGCAACGTTGTCTTTCATAGAATCACCGGTACACATCAAAACGTATGATGTCGTAGACGTAGAGGGTTGGTCATGGATGACCAAGGAGGCATGTTGCTGAGACGGGAAAGGCTAGGACAAGACTATCGGCGTAGCGGGTTTCGGCATTCCTTGAAGGAACTTATTAACTTTGGCACATCTAGGACAATCCTTCGTGTAGTGATCGTCGCCACAGATAAGGAAAGGATAACGTGGTCTGCACTTATCCCGATCATCAACAGGAGGGGATTTAGTTTGCTCATTTTGATTATTATTTTTACTCTCCTTATTCTTGCCTCTCCCTTTCTTTGATTTATTTTTACCGGTCGGCGTAGATTGAACAACGTTCACTTCAGAAGTTTTACCGGTGGGAGGAGCAGGAGATGGAGCATTTTGAACATTAGACGAATTGGATTTAGAGGTTGTACTTGAAACAAAGTGTGATTGGGTATGAGTAGTACCAATCACACCATCAACTGCATGAGAGGCAACTGGAGTAGTTGAAGTGCTGGAAGTACCGAGACAAGGTAGTTCAGGTAGCAGGTTATAAAGTGTTCCTGTTTGCGAATAATTGAGATCAAGATATTGAGCATGACTGATAGCCTGCTCCTCTGTAACAACACCGCCCATAGCAATGTCTTTACCGATTTCACTCACGAAGGATTTTGTAAACCATTCTGCCAGTAACTGATCAGGGAGTTCAAGTTTAATGAGACGTCGTCTCCTTCGCCACTCATGGATATGATCCGAAATATGAGTGCCTTTAGTTTGCTTGAAAGAAGTCAATATCTCAGTCCTAGTATCGTAACGGATCGGTAACTGGTAGTGTGTGAGAAAATCCATAGCTAGGGTGTTGAAATCAGAAAAGAAACCTCGTGGAAATTCAATATACCACTTCGCAACAGCACCAGTAAGAGTTCTTTGAAAAAGACGTAGACGAATGGAGTCATCCATCAGCGAGTTGGATGAACACCATAAATGAAAATTCATGACATGATTATTTGGGTCCTCTCCCGCCTTGCCATCGAATTTCAGAATATCCGATGGAAGCTTAGCAGGAATAGCAGGCCATTGGGGAGAGTGATGAATAGGATCATTGAGAATCCTAGACAAATCTGGCAAATCCAAGGTAGCAAGAAAAGGCAACTACCAATTCACTTGTGGGTACTAGTGACTTTGGGGTGGAAGCCCTGTCAGCAAACCAGTAGGCCCGTATGCAGTCTGCCCATAGAGGGAAGACCCTGGCTGATTCGGTGGTGGTTGGATAGGATAGTAACCCCAAGGATTGTGACCTTGAGTTTGAGTAGGGACCTGAGGTTGAGTAGTCTGACCCGAACCCCAAATAGGATTAGTGATACCCGGATAAGGTTTGCCTACAGTAGGGACAGTTTGCCGCCCCCCAGCACTTTGAGGAAAATTTCGTAGAAGTTGATTCCAATACTGGGCCAAGTCAGGAGGTATGTTTTGTCCAAAAGGTGAGGTTGGTCCCCCTATAGTAGGTATAGTTCCACCCAGAATTTGTGTGCCAACTGTAGGTTGCATAGTAATTGTGTTGTGTCCAGGAAAAGGAAAAGGAAAAGGAACCGTACCACCTTATCCACCAACAGGAATCTGCGGGTTTGGTGCAACAGTCAGGATAATGCCCATAGGATTAGTATTGCCAGAAGGAAATGGAGGGAGTGTCAAGATGAAAGCGGGAATACCTAGAGAACCAGCTGGGGTTTGCGGAGGTGTTGGATTAGAATCATTCAAAAAAGCATTCAATGCATGGTACCCAGGTGGCAATGTCGGGATAACATCAGGTATTCTCTGGGTATTGATAGGAGCAAGGGTAGTCGAAGGAATTCCAGTTTGGACACTCGTAGTATTTGCAAGATGGGCCATCTCGGGAGGAATAACAAAATGGTAAGTGGTCGCTACAGGTGTAGTTTCAGTCTCAGGAGAAACTAGAGGATTGATTTTGTAAACTAGAGGTGACTCAGTACCGAAAAGGACTCATCGAAAATCACCCGACCAAAAAGGATCTTGGCCTACTACACCAGAAGAAGGCCCAATGGTTGATTCAGAAGATGTAACAACTGCCTCTTCAGAAGGATTTAATTGCACAACAGGTCGTTCACCACGACGAATGCGATAGTCCTCTCTAGTATTTTTAATTCAAAAATCTTCTAGAGAATCAGTTCGGTCTACCTGTGGAGGTGGTGTAGTGACAACTGGAATGTCACTAGTTTCCTTGTGTGGTGGAGTAACCACAGGGACTTCAGTCTGATGAGGGGAACCTTCAGGGGTACCCTCAGGTGTCGCCGTATGCAAGGGTTGTGAAACGTCCGGATGTTCCGGAGATAATCCTTGCATCCTATGTGAACGTCATGGGGGAGAAATTGTAAACAAGTCACAAGCTCTGTGAAGAAAATCCTATGGTCAACTTCAAGAAACAAACAACACACACTAGTAAAGAAAATCTAGGAAGCAATCACCAAGCAAACAATGCCTTCTAATTTCAAAGCCACTAGTTGGTGATGAAATCCAATGTTGCAACAACGAGACGAGAAGGGGAGGGTCTAGGGTGGAAAAGTTACACTGACGACCTGCTTAACGGACTTACACCTTGGTGCAAGCTCCCACACATAATCGTGGGTATACTCTCCAAGGAGCCCGATTGAGTCTGGCCAACGTCAATTCCAGGTACCGTAAAGACTTTCCCCTTCACAGTCACCTTGGGTAAGAACCTAGAGAGATAGGCCACTAAGGTCACCACAAACAACAGTAAAACCTGGGGGAACAGTCATCAGTCCGATCCACACGCAAGGGCAAGGTATCTAGCCCGAAATCAACTCAAAGGTTTCCACTCATCATTGTGGGTATACCTCGGAGTGATCCCCATAATACGTGCAATCTCTACACTGATGTCAACAAAGCAGGGTTAGTAACTCTGTCAACACAAATGCGACCAAGTGCTTGACCCTTGTGTTAGAAGGGCATCCCAGGACAGTATGTTTCAAATGGAATTTAACACTCCCTAACTCAAGATTCTATTGTGTGTTTATGAGCTTTTGGAGAGTGTATCTCTCTTCCTACTCCAAAGCACTAGCCTAGCTAAATGTTGGTGTAAAAGAGCCCTAGAAAAGAGTTTACTAGATAGATTTTAAGATTACGCAATGTTTTTTAAGAGATGTTGTTTACTCAAAGGTAACGGAAGTGAAACTCATGATGTATGACTCTGACCCAAAAATTCAAGGATGATGATGAAGCATAACACTTTTCATTCCATGAATTCTAGTTATGGGAGAGAGAGAATATTTTCCAAATCAACTCTGTACTACAATGCAATGCACAATTTCCTTTCAGATGTCTATGCAAACAACCATTTATCGATGAGCAATTTCTATATGTCTTCTTCAAATACTTCGATAAACTCAAAAGTTTGATTTTCAATGTTTTCGAAAAGACAAAAACAAAATCTTGAAAGAAAACTTGTTGTTCACTTTCCAAGAAGAACTCTGATAAATGAGAAAAGAAAATCAAACCATAAATAATCAAACGATAACAACCCAACCAACACTTTCAATGGAAGTAAAAACAAAAAGCAAACTAATGAGTTTTCTCAATGCAAAAACGTTCTTTTGAACCAACAAGCAAAGGAGAAACACTAAGCACTTAATTCTCAACCAATCATTGGTTCTCAGCCAATCCGACACACTCAACTCCAGAAGTCAGAGAGAATGAAAATGTCAATAAGAGACAAGAAATGAAAGTCAAGCTACAAAGGGCAAGAAAAAACCTTGAAACCCTAAATATGTTCAAGAAAGCAAACCAAAGCAAGAGATGTGTAAATCAATGATCTAATAAGCCAAAAAGATGTAATTCAACAGATCTGAGCAGTTGAAAAAGTCAAAACTCAATTTCAAAATTTTCAAAAATCTTGCTCGCAGGCAAGCAGTGGAACACTGTGCGAGAAGATAGGATTCTCGTAGGCCACCTTGAAGCAAGGTGCGAGGTGTTCGCATTGGACCCTATATGCAGGGTGTGAACCTGATTGGTTCTCGCAGGCTGTAGTTAGACACAGTGCGAGAACTCCTGAAGATGATAAAAAAATTGAAAATCAAAGCAAAAGTGACAGAGGCTTATAGACCCAGAAGGTCTCTCGGGATATCCTGAGGACTCAGAGACTGATAAAACAAGAGAAAAATGGAACGAGAGCAAATGGCCACAGAAAAATACAAAAACCACCAAAAAATGGGATTGTTCCCCAGTGGAGTTGCCAATTTTGTTTCAGGATAAATCCGTGAGTGCAGACACAAACCGATCTCCCTAGATCCACCTAGATCTAGAACAAAGCAGGACAGAATAATACTCTTTCCCTAGATTTATACTATTGAATGAACTAGGAGGCAAGGATCATGTACATACCTTATGAATGCTTCCTTGGGTCTCTGTTGTACCGATTTCGCTCCAATGCTCTTACACAGTCAAGACCACAACAGTACAAACCAATCGAAGTGAAGACAATTCAATATATTCAATAGCTAATCTATACATATGATCAAGGAGTTATGTAATAAAGTGACATCATCTTTATGGTAAAGGGACATATTACTGTATTAAATTGATAGAAAGTGAAACTTACAACCTGAGCCTCGATGTTGTAGATCTCCTTTCGATGGCTCCTAGCTCTGACACACACACTTGCTCATGCATGAAGAAAATCAACCACTTTTGATGACCTTGTGTTGACGGGCGAAATTGACCACCCGTCAACTGGAAGAGCGAGTCCGGTCCGGGGTTGTCTAAATAACCCAAGTTGTTTGGGGTAACTCGTTCTGACAGGTTTAATGGCTCCGTTAGCCAATCTAAGAATCCTAAAAGAAATGAATAAAAGAGAGAAATAACTAACTAATTACTAAACACACTATATATATGTACATATATTGAAATGTAACTATAGT
>ML791835.1:0-10382 GCA_009831015.1 Picea engelmannii
TCCGTGATGTTAAAGTCACCGGTTCGAAACCTGCGGGGACAAAAAATCCAACCATGTTAAGGGTTGGTGTGGCTCAGGCCAGGTGCGATCCCCGGGTGATTTTGACGGCTTAGATGCCCCTGAGTCGCGGTTTCTCAAGCCACGGGTTAATCGCGAGCCAACAGATCCCACACAAATTAACAAACAAAAAAAAAACAAGGATAAAATATGATTTTTGTTTCTGGATAATATATATTACAATTGAATTTTAGTATCTAAGTTTTATCTATTAAGGTAAAGTTAATTATTTAGAATATGATTTTAAATTGTTTTTAATTAATTAGTAATAAAGTTCTATTAAAATAAAGTTAATTGTTTAGAAATTAGTTAAGAATTTATCTTGTTTAAATGTAAGGTAATACAACTCAAAAATCTATAAATATTTCACAAAAGTGGAAATCTTATTCCGAGTAAAAACCAACAAATTTATTTCAAATGACCAAGTCATAATTTTTAAATAATATAAAAAATAGCCCTAAAATTAGTAGTGTTTCCTGCTTTTGGAACGAAAAAAAAAAAAATTATAATTAATATGGATTCAAAGTCCTAATTTTGAAATTGTATCAAAGAAATAGCCCTAAAATTAGTGGTGTTTCCTGCTTTTGAAAAAAAAAAAATCTATAATTAATTATGGTTCCGTCACTTTCTATGGAAGAGCATCGTAAAAAATTTAATCATTGAAATGTTTTAATTTGATGTGTATGAATTTTATTCATGTTTTCCCGTGAATTTCTGGTCATGGTTCCGCCACCTTCGTTTAACGGCCAAGCTAAATAGGGTTTCTATCGTACGGGCCCGGAGGTAGACCAGTGGAAGCTGTATCCCACTTGTTGAAAATTGAATGGTTTCTGGAAGTTTGTTACGTCTGTGTTGTTATCTTGTTACAGGGATGTCAAGACGATGAGCTTGTTCCAGAACTGAGCTTGAGCTATAGAGGGAGGAGGAGGAGGCGGTTTTTTGCAGTGATGGCGGAGGAGGAAGAGAGACTCGAGTGTTGAGGTATCGAGAGAAGCGTCGCACCAGGCTTTTCTCCAAGAAAATCAGATACGAAGTTCGTAAGCTCAACGCAGAGAAGCGACCGCGAATGAAGGTTTTTATTTCCTGAATTCTCTTTCCGTGCTCTCTGCATTAGCTCACAATATGGGTGTCTGTGTGGTTGGTTGCAGGGTCGATTCGTTAAGAGAACGCCGGGGATGTTTTGTGACTGAAGACGAAGAGGAGGAGGACAACAATGAATAATAGCAGCAGCAGCAACAGTTACTAGCACAAGTTAGTACTGGTTTTCGGCTTCTGCAAGCCGGAAGAAAGGAGACGCATTATGTAATATATGGACTAGCAATTATGATTAGATTCAGAGTGTAAAGTTGGGCATTGATTCATTTTCAGATTCAGAGTGTAAAGTTGAACATTGATTCATTTTTAGCATTATGAGTGGCAGGGCTTCCTTCTCTTGGTGCATGAAATGGACTCTCATTTTTTTTTATGAATATGCAACAGCCTTTCAAACATGTTTCCAGTCTTTGCCTATAAAAATAATAGGTAAATTATTTTAACAATTATGCATTTGAATAAACATGTATTTTATCAATAGGTATGTATTATAAATAAGAAATGACAAAAATGTATGTACTTCTTTGTCAGCTACAGATCCTGACTCACAAAGTAAACCTCAACTTCCACAAATAATAGAGCAAGACAGTGTGAAAGAAAGAAAAGGCGTTACAATTTAGGGCCGTTTTTCATATTAATATCTTAAGGATACTTGTCTCTGCGTTTAGATCGACAAGGATATTTGTCAAAGTGATAGATTTTTTGGGTGGAGATGGAGATGGAGATGGAGATGGAGATGGAGATGGAGATGAGTGTGTTGATATTCACACATTTTTAAGAGGAATTGGTGAAAATCTCAGGATTTTTTTGGTGGGGACTCATAGAATTTGTCTATATTCACTAACTCAACTTTTGTGGAAATTTGTATTCACTTATTTTTAAAAAGAATGGGAAAGTCATAAGTTTTTTTGGTGGAGACTCATGAAATTTGTTTATATTTTTTGTGAAAATTTATATTTACATATTTTTAAGAGAAAGTCATAAGTTTTTTGGTGGAGACCCATGAAATTTGTTTATATTTTTTTGAGTGGAGACCTTTGAAATTTGTTTTCATTTGCTACTCTTTTGGTGGACAATTATGGAATGTTTATATCCACACATAAAAGTTTTATAAAAATTAGAACTTAGGTATCAACAATGACAACCTAGAGATTTGGTGGTGAAGAATTATGGAATGTTTATATCCACACATAAAAGTTCTATATGAATTAGAATGTAGTCATCAACAATGACAACCTAATGTTTTTATCATATGATTGAATCATTCTCAATTTTACAAGCATATTGCATTTTTTTTTTGAGCAAGTGAAATTTGTGTAAGTGCATTTTTTTTAGTCATCTATATTTTCAACATGCTTTGCATTGTATGCACTATGAATAAGGTTATTTGCAACTTGTATGTAAGGTCTTAATTATGAATGTTTATCTTTGTTTTGATGTTAACACAAACATGTTATTATTAGATGAAAAGTCATCATCTTAATTAAACATGTATATTATTATTATTAGATGAAAAATCATCATCTTAATTTATAGAATAAATAGCTAAAATAAAACATACTTAAATTAACAAAAATATCATACCAAAAAACAACAAATTATCTCATTAATCAATACTTGTCATAGATAAGTGCCAATAAAAAGACATGTTGAATCCATGGATTGAAAAAAAAAATAGAACATTCATAAAAACATAGATAAAAAAAAACCTATAACCCAATTAGAAGAATAATAAGTTGTAGAACATAAAGATACCAAAATACAAAGACTTTAAATATTACAACAATTTAATAAAGGTCATTCACAAAGCTTAATACATGGAAAATTGAGTTTGTACACACAAATTGATTAAAAATTGCTTATTTTTAATTGTTATACATTAATGTATGTATACACAAAAATCACACAAGAATAATATGAAACTCCAATCATCCTAAGATAATGAATTTTAACCCTTTTGGTGGCCTCCAATACCTTATTGATCTTCTAAGAATATGTGGTTTAGGAAAAATTACCTTCCCCTCCTTAGAACCCAGTTGTCTAGGATGTGACTCCACCTAAAGCAAGT
Organism: Picea engelmannii; assembly: GCA_009831015.1. NCBI lineage: Eukaryota > Viridiplantae > Streptophyta > Pinopsida > Pinales > Pinaceae > Picea > Picea engelmannii. The sequence continues at coordinate 3,218 of ML791835.1, forward strand.
TCTTCCACCCACAAATCATGTTAGGGTTGAATCCCCACACCTATGTTGATTCCTTTGAATGAACCATTGCCAACACCATCAATCCTTAAATCAAACATCTAATTATTCATTTGTGCCATATTTCATGCTCTCATCGCCCACTTTCCTTTGCAACATTGCATTTTCTTCAAGGATCACATCCCTACTTATAATCTTAGTTTCTTCTTTATTTCATAAACACTATAAATTCCAAAGTTGTCATCATAACTTCTCATGGCGCATTTTATGCTAAATGTCATCCACATTTTCCACCTCTCATTGGACACATGTACATATGGAAGGGAGCCAAACAACCTTCATGTGGTGAATGTTTAGCTTCCACCCACACATGCTTCATGGGTATTTTTTTACTTTCAATAGCCACTTTGCACTCTTCACCAATCTATTGGTCATACTTTTCTCTACTATATTTTGTTGGGAAGTATAGAGAATTGTGAATCAGGTTTGATGTCATCTTGTTCATGAAATGCCTTAAAGGAATTTGAGACATACTCACCATCATTGTCACACCTCAACATGTTTAACAAATTATTATCCTCCACTAAGGCAACCTTGAACAATTTAAAACACTCCATTTCTTTTGATTTGTCTTATAAGAAATAAACAAAAACTCATTTTTGAAAAACTCATAGTAAAAACTACCTTGATGTGACTATGTGTCCCAGTTTACTATATGTGTGGACTAAACTAGCTTCATAATTTTCTCAAAAATATGGACACCATCCTTCAAAAAAGTAAATTATGTTTTTTTAAGAAGACACATCCTTCACAAATACTAAGTAAAATAAGGATTTTTAACTCTAAACATTCAAAAAGATTCCCCCTCCTTATGGTATCCATTGATTGTGCATTAATATGACTATGTATATGATGTCAAAAATGCATTATTTATCTCATCAATAGTATTCAATGCCACTTTAGGAACATCTACACCAAGTATATACAAAATCACCCTTCTTTACTACTCTTACAATCACTTTCCCATTACAATGCTTGAGATAGACTCCAACTATAATTAATTCCACAATCAATCCAACATCTGAAAATTTAACTCACAACCAACAAGTTCTTAGGCATTGTAGGATCATGCAATACTTTATGAATATCTACGTAAGCACCTTCTGACATTGTAATTAAGACAGACCCTTGCCTACAACTCCATGCTCTTCTCCACCTCCAAAAGTCACATCCATTTCCCTCACAACAAACTATTAATTAACAAACCATGTGTGTTTAGAGATCATACATTTCTCTGTGCCAAAATCCAAATACCATCTTCTAGAAAAAAAAAAAAAAATCCATATTTATTGTTATGAGGAGTTGTTCTAAAGAAACATCAGCCTTATTGTTCTTCTTTCTTTTCACATCAATGAACTTCAAATAATTCTTTTTAATGTTCCCTGTTTCATTGAAGTCGTAGCATTTCACCATTTTTATCTTTTCCTTTGAATTCTCCAATGGAGAATGTCACTTTTGTTGATTAATAAGTTTCCCCTTGTTCTTTTTCATTCTTGTGCCTTTACTCCTTGATTAAAATATTGTTGATGTATTATCCAAGATTAACACAACCTTTTTCTTCCTTACTTCTTCCCTAAATAGATCATAGCATGCTTCCTCAAAGGTCAATGTAACCTTAGAACCCAATATTACCATTATATATTCATATGAAGTAGGCATGCTTCCAGGAAGAGTGAATATGTTAACATCTTTATCAAAAACTTGAGCATTGTACAATGTTAATTCTTCCATGAGAGACCAAAATTGTGATATATATGTTAGGATATTTAGTCACACTAAGGAGTTAGTTAAGATCAACTTAGTCTAATGTGTCTTTAGGTAAAGTGTGTTTCTTTAGTATGCACTCGAAGTTATCTATTCGAATGGTCATGATATGTTCTAGACATAAAGTGATCTAACAATTCATCTTCTCATCGATACTAATGGCTATATTGATCCATGGATTAACACTTGATTGGTCCATGATCTCTACTTAAAGAACATGGAGGGTCATTTCTCAATGATCGATTCTTAGAAACACATATGTAAAATATTATCCTTTTGCATTAATATATTTCCTCAAGTGGCCACATTAGTTAGGGTCGTGGACTGCTTCCCTCTTTGAGGGTTTTAACCATGAAATACACTAGTGTATTGATCTTTGATCTATTTTTGTGAGAAATTTCTTATGGTTTTCAACCTATGCGGAAATACCTTGTCTATCAAACATGGTATCATAGTATGTATTAAGACCCACTCCTATTGTTGATTGAGATCCTAAACCTACATTGTTGTATGCATCAAGGGACTTGTGTTTCTACTATTTTTTAGTGTTTTTGGACCAAGAGGTCCATTCCATTGTGTCTAGAGCACTACTTTTAGTTGGAAACACTTTTCATTTCACTCCAAAAGTTTTCCATTTACCCAAAGATATGATCATTTTTATTAGATTTAGAGGTAAAAGTTTCATTATGATTTTTAAATGTTTTAACATTGTGTTAACATTTTGGTTTTTCTATCTATATTTCGATTCCACTACCTTTTGGTTTATGTGTTCTCTTTCTCATGTGCCTTATATTATCTCGCCAAATAAGAAATAGAGTGGAATGTGTTTTCTCTATTGTGCATGCTCTTTGCATTGCACTTTATGTGATCTCATCAAAGCAAAAATAGAGAGAAAAGCTTGCATTTTGGGGGCATGCTAACCAAGATCTAACCTTGTTCTTATCAAGTTTCATATTTGTTTTTCAAAATTTCACTTGTTTTTGTGTGTATCCATGTTGAACATTTTTACAGAAAAAGAAAAAAGAAAAAAATACCCCCTTCTCCTTTAAAGGGTTATTTGGGTAAGCACGCACTTCATGGTAAAGAGTTTAAAAAAATACCCCCTTCTCCTTCATAACATTTGTTATATATATTGCATTAGCTCACTGAATTGAAAGTTACTTTATTAAACAAGAAATAGAGCTACTTAGCAATTAAGTCCCTCCTTATGTTGACATGGAACAAAGTAGAGAAATGAATGTATCCAATAAAATTTGTATGCATAATGATATATTGTTTTATTGATATGTGTTTTTTTGCAATATGTTTTATGTTCTTGAAGCAGTTTGTGGACTTGAGCATGAATATTGGTATTGAAATATCCATATATGCTTCAAACACATAGAGGAGATCATGGGAGGAGCTAACATTGGGTGTGGTAATAATCAAGTGGTTGAAGACATTATTCAATTTGACTTTATGCTTCAATAATTTATAGGTTGAAGAAAATATTCAATTACAAAAGTACATTAAAAAACCAACCTACTAAAATGTTGAAAAGTAGTATGACTAGACATGAGAATAAGGAGACAATATCTGAATTGGGTTATGGACTGTGGGGGATGCAAATGTTGCATTAGTATTGTTTGTACTGTATGAAGCTCACAATTAGGAATGCCTTAAGGTTACTAAAAAAATATGGGGTGGATCCACTTCTCTATAACTTAGAATTCGTGTGGATAAAATGCTCACAAATAATTATTTGTCAACCAAATCTAGATTTCATTCACTAATGATAAGAGAATACATTTGTATAAGCATTCGAAAAATGGGTTTATGGCTACATGGGTTGATGTTAGATCCCAACACTTAGCCAACAATCTTAGCTCATATCTTGATATTATTAACATATATCAAAGGCTTCTCGGTGTTGTCCAGTTTAGGAAATAATAATAATTACTTGAAGGATAATCCATGTCCTCCTACCTTTGTTGCAAGTGTTTTGTGGCATCCTTCAGTTGTATATGATATTGACTCCAAATGTGAAGAAATGAAAAGAGTGTGTTCATTATGTGGGGAGGATTTTGAGGTTAATATTGTAGTAAGCTACTTTCCTTGCATCCACTTTTATCATTGGGACTACAATTATCCATTTCTCTTTATGGGCTTGCTACTCTTGATTCTTCATCCATGGGATCATATAGAATTCCCTTATTGATTAAATTTGGATTTCGAAGAGAAATTGTTTTTTTAATACAAGAATGACACATTTTCAAAGGCAATGTCGTCATTCATTGGACATATATTTTCGGTAGCCTATATGCATTTATATAAGAAAATTCTTATTTTGTGTTCATTAATTGTTAATAGATATTTATCAGGTATAGAATACAATGGTCATGAATTCTAAAAAAATGTAGTTCATTTTGCAACGTAGCTGGCAAGATTCTTCTCGGACCTCTTTTTTTACACGTGATTGCATTAGATTTTCTATTCAAATAAAATAGTCCTTCCAATCAACTTGGAAATGTTAAGTGAGTCCTTGTTGATGTGGTTCATACATATAATTTTTTGTTTTGGATAAAGTTGTTATTTTCATAATATTTCCAATATGTAGTTGGATTTATTATTTGCATTTTTTGAAATTAAGGCATGTGGAAGAATAATTTGATAAATGGAAAAATAAATCCTATGAAAATATTTTGATATTGATGTGGTTGTCGATACTTACAAATTTTGGAAATAAATTAATGATAAAATATTTAACTAAGAATAGTAGGTCAACTAATCAACAAAACAAGGACAAAATCCTAAATATACATACAAACTCTACTAGAAATATAAATGCCCAAACATGCAACTTTATCTAGAAATAAAAATTTCATGAACTAAAATCTCAAAACATATCGACAATAGTCCATACTCTATTAATAAGACACAAAATCTCTTGGCACAACAAAAAGACCATTAACATGAAAAGATGGATATTAGAAGCTAGACACCTTCACACTATCATAAAAAATGTGCATATTAAACCATATTTTTTATATACATCCACTTAAAAAAAATTAAAGATTAAACTTGAAAATTTAAAAATTAATATTACATAGGAATATGAGAGCTCACATCCCTCTTATTATTTTCATATTACTTTTCATATTAAATAACATTATATATGTAATATGCTATAATGTATTACATTGTAATATATGTAACATATTACAATGTAATATGTTATATTAAAAATATTTAAAGATTAAACTTGAAATTTTAAAAATTAATATTAAATAGGAATATGAGAGCTTCCATTCCTCTTATTATTTTTATATTACTTTTCATATTAAATAACATTATATTTTTATACTAAATAACATTAACTATATTATAAAGCCAAAACTTAGTTCTCTCTAATTTTATAATCTTGAATAACAAACATAATAAAACACTAACAATTACAGTAAAATGACAATAACATTAAATTTACATCCTTGCAAATCACATCATATCCTTGCAAATCACATCATATTAAGTATTGATTTATATCTTAATATTCCTTCATATTAAGCATTGATTTATATCTTAATATTCCTTGCTAAATAGTAAAGTAAATTTTGAAATCCACTCTAACACTTTTGAGAGTTCTACCATCCAAAAACAGTGAATGATTTATATCTTACTACTTGCTAAATAGTAAATTTCTTATGAAACTATTAAAATCCACTCTAACACTTTGAGAGTTCTACCATCCAAAAACAGTCAATATTGTTTTGAATGGAAGACAACTAACACTACTTTGAAGAAAGATACATTTTTCTGGCAACTGGCCAAAATAAACTATAATGTTTGAGCCGTTAAAGTTTGTAAAGACATGTATGTTACTAAATTTAACATTTCAAAATAAATCATTCCACACATGAGAGCATTTTTCTATTTGTTTAATATGAGTTACATATGTCATTCTTCCCAACATTAACCAATCCATACTATTTGTTTGATATGAGCTACATATGTCATTCGTCCACAACATTAACCAATTCATAGTATATAATTGTGAAAGATGATATTTTCTTTTACTTTAAATTCAACAACGTTAGTCACTTCAACTCTTCCCCACTTGTCAACTATTGGCCTCATTAAGCCCCTAAACATATCGATTTTTGCATTCCGTAGAATTATAGTTGGATCAAATCCACTAAAATTACAAAAGGTATAATGTTAGAATATCATTCAAATTTAAACAACTGCTCCCCATAGCAAACCAATGGTATAAATTTCATCTTCAATACAAACAACCCTAAATCTTTTTAACTTGCGTATAATTCAACAGATAAAAACACAAAACTAACCTCCATGAAATCCATCGAAAATTGCAAAGATCATAATCTTAGAAGTCCACTAAAAATTCCAAAGATCATAATGTTAGAATAGCATTTAAATTTTAACACCTACTGCCCTAGTAGCAAACTACATGTATAAATTTTATCTTGAATCTTTAATATCTTCCTCAAACAAACAACACCTAAAGTCATATATTATTTCAACTTGCTAATAATTTAAGAGAGAAAAACATAAGACATTATGATGTATTGAAGGTATACAAAGTTATAAACTTGATGAGAATTGTGATCTCAAAACGAGAAAATTTTAACCTTAAAAACTCATATTTTTGGGTCAAAAACATCAAAATCAATCTTAGTTTCAAAAAGTAGTGTGACAGGTAGCACACTTTTTTTCGATATTAAAATTACCACATTTTGCAACATTGACCTTAACAGTGTCGTAATGTTGTCGACAAGAACCTTAAAATCGACCTTCAAATCGCAAAATGGTGCTAACAATAGCACTATTTTTTTTATTTTGAGGTTAAAACTATAAATTCTTTGAAACCTTCAAACTTAACATCGGTAACTTTATAACCAAAACCTTAAAATCAACCCATGAATCGAAAAATGATACTCCAAGTGGTAGCTCTCTTTTTTACTAGAATAAAATTGCAATTTTTTTAAAATCGTGACCTTGACAACTAATCACTTTGAACCAAGATCCTAAAACCAATTGTGAAATAAAAAAATAGATGCTATCAGTAGCACCCTATTTTTTTTACCTTGAAATTTTTATTTTTAAAAACCATAGCTCGAAACTAAACACTATTGCCAAAAAAAAAAAAAACATCAAATAAGAAAAAGAAAAAAAATCACGATCTTCCTTTTCTATATATATTAAAAATAAAAATACATTTACCAAAAAAATAAAAACCTTATAACATTTTTTCAAATTATTAAAAACAATTAAAATAAAATAAACATTAAAACAAAAATCAATAAAAACACATTTAAAAACTTAAATTAAAATATATATATATATA
>ML791835.1:17286-27289 GCA_009831015.1 Picea engelmannii
TCAATTACTTGACATCAACCAATGACATCAATCAAACCAAACCATTTACATCAATGACATATGATCCAACAATCTCCCAAGTAATCAAACCATTGGCATCAATGACAAACCATTGGCATCAATGACAACATGATCCAACAATGCTCACCAGTAGAGAAATCCTTTGATCCAATTGTTCTATTTTATATTTCAAATTTGCTACTTCTCAACGAGTCTCGAAAGCCATATGGATGAGGTTTCCTGTCAAGCCAATGTTTCTTGAAGTGGTGCAAGATTTATGGGATGTTGGCATAGAATGCAGAGGCCTAGGGATGCTAACATTTGGATGATCCCTTTCAAGACATGTCTGATTTTGGTATGGATCCTTATTCAAAGGCTCTTGATGTTTGACAACACAGGTATTCCAACAGAGGATGAACAACTTTAGTAACCACTCACATAACTAGATCAAAGATCAACACACCGATGTTTTCACGTGGTAAAACCCCTATGGGGAAACATCCACGGCCCCTGCCAACGCGACCACTTGGAGCAGTTTATTAATGCAAAGAAGATTACAGAAAAATTTTACAAAAGAGTTTCTCACAATCGATCGTCAGCAAATGACCCTCCATGCTCTTTAAATAGAGATCATGGACCAATCGGGTGTTAAGCCATGGATCAATGGTCATTAAGATCGAAGAGAGTATGAACCGTCGGATCACTCTATGTCGGGAACATATTGTGACCGTCAGATTTCCTAACTACAAATGCACACTAATGCATACTAAAGAAACACACTAGAAAACGCACTTTTACCTAACGAAAAAATAGACCAAGTAGATCTTACTAACTCCTAAGTGTCTAAATATCCTAACATCCCCCCTTAAGAACAACTTGGGATAGGATTGAAGGATTTACAATAGCGACACAATAGGAGAAGGAAGGAGGCATTAGAGCCTATCCCCCCTTAATGACAACTTCTTGAACTCCTAACATAGATCGAATTTTGGAAAACTTCACTTCAATAAGAGACTTTCTGAAAAAGTCTGCAACTTGATCTTCTGTAGGGAAAAAGAGCACTTCAATAACTTGATCATGACTGAGCTTTTTGATGAAGTGCATGTGTAGCTCAATGTGTTTGCTATGTTGATGTTGAACTAGGTCTTTGGCGAGATTGATGGCACTCTGATTGTCACACCAAAGGATGGCTGGATGCTAGTGTTGGAACCCAAACATTGAAAGGATCTGTCGAAGCCACAGGGCTTCCTAACTTGAATTTACCATTGCTCGGTACTCTGCTTCTACTGAAGAAAGTGCAATAGCCCATTGTTTCTTATAGGCCCAAGTGACAGGTCCTGAACTAAGGTTGAAAACATAACCAACAGTAGACTTCCGATCATCACGGTCGCCGATCCAATCTAAATCAGTGAAACCAACCAATAAAGAAGTCCCCCGTGAACTGTAATCTATCCCGAACTGAACTGTACCATGAACATAGTGAAGTATCCTTTTAGTTGCTTTCCAATGAAATTCATGGGGTGTTTGCATATATCAGGCAACAAGACCAACAACAAAGGAAATATCAAGACAGGTATGAGTCAAGTATAAGAGGCTACCAACTAACTGACGGTACAGGGTGGCATCAACTTCAGGAGAAGTACAGGTGGCAGAAAGCTTGACTATAGACTGGAATGGAGAAGGGGTTGGTTTACAATCGTCCATGTGAAAGTGATGAAGAAGGTCACAAGCATACTTAGAATGGGAAAGAAAAATTACTTCATTGGTTTGCAAAACTTGGAGGCCAAGGAAATAATGCAAAAAGCCTAAGTATGTCATTTAAAATTTCTTCTTAAGGCTGGTTTTCACATGGTTTAAAAGTTTTGAGTCACTACCAGTAAGGATAAGTTCATCAACATAAAGGAAAAGGATTATGAGATGGCTTCCTACTTTCTTGGTATAGACATTAGAATTAGAATGGCATCTAGAGAATCCAGTGGCAATAAGAAATCTATCCATTTTTTCATACCAAGCTCGGGGAGATTGCTTGAGACCATAAAGAGATTTCTTGAGGAGACAAACAAGGCTAGATTCATTCTTGACATAGCCAGGAGGTTGTTCCATGTAGATTTCTTCTTTCAAATGTCTGTGCAAGAAGACAAATTTAACATCCATCTGATGGACCTCCCATTTATGTGAGGCAGCAAGGGCAAGAACAAGGTGGATGGAAATCATTTTTGCTACAGGGGAAAAGGTTTCATTATAGTCAATTCCTTCAACTTCGAAAAATCCTTTCACAACTAACTGAGCCTTATGTCTTTCAACACTTCCACTTGATGCATACTTAGTTCTGTAGACCCATTTGCATCTAACAAGTTTCCTTCCTTTTGGAAGAGGTACAATATCCCAAGTATCGTTTTCCATTAAAGAACAATACTCTTCATTCATTGTTGTATCCCAATCTGGATGGCCTGAAGCTTCTGCAAATGTATCTGGATCATGAGTTTCTGATACTTGATCCAAAAGAGAAGAGGCTCACTGGAACTGTGAACGTGTCTGACGTTGATTTGAAGGATCGCCGACAAGATCACCAGCTGCTTCTCGTGTTGAACGGACCCATCTAGGAAGCAGTGGAGTTGGTGTTGGTTCAGGTTCAAAGGACTCATCTGGAGGAGGGTGAGTAGGTGGAGGTGGATTTTCATCCTCACTGTCATCATCTGAAGAAGAAACCATATCATAAGAAGGCACAAACGTCGAAGATGGCTCACAGGCCAAAGAAGGCACAATCATTGAATTAGGCTCATAGGCCAAGAGATTTTCATCAAATTTAAAATCTCTTCTAATAATAATTTCATTACAATGTGATTGAAGAAGTCTGTAACCTTTGACATCTTCAGAATAACCAAAAAATATACACTTCTCACGTTTAGGTTGTAATGCTTTCCTTTTCTCATCAAGAATGTGAGCCCATGCTATATTGCCAAATACACGAAAGTGATTTACATCTAGTTTAATTTTAGTCCAAGCTTCTTTTGGTGTTATATTTTTAAGAGCCTTTGTGGGAGTGTGTTTTACTATGTAATTTGCACAGTTGATGGCTTCCACCCAATACTTTAGACTTAATCTCTTAGATTGGATCATACAACTAGCCATTTCTTTTAATGTGCGGCTCTTTCTCTCAGCAACACCATTTTGTTGTGGTGTATATGGAACAGTCTGTTGCATTTGGATTCCCTGTGTAGTGCAATAGCTTGTAAAATTATTGTTCACATATTTGCCTCCATTATCTATTTTTAACCTTTGAATTTGATGTCAAGATTGCTTTTCTACAAGGACCTTGTAGGCCAAAAACTTGTCAAAATTTTCACTCTTGATTTTTAAGAAGTAAACCCAAGTACGTCTAGAAAAGTCATCAATGAAAGCTAAGAAATACTTGCACCCAAAAAAAGAAGGAGAAGAAAGTGGACCACACAAATCACTGTGAACAAGATGCAAAGGACCCGAGGCATGCCAAGAGGCACGTTTTTCAAAACTGTCCCGATGATGTTTGTCGAGAACACAACCGGCACAAACACCATCTTTGCATGAAATAAGAGGAAGACTAGTCACCATCTGTTGATTACATAGTTGTTGCAATGAACGATATTTTAGATGACCAAACTGCTCATGCCAAAGTTTGTTCAAGTCATCGCTATGAGCAACAAAAACTAATGAAAAATTTTATGACCCAAAGTTGTCAAACTTGTACAACCTGGTAATATCATCAGCAATTCCAGTTGCAAGAACATGCTTAGGATCTTTTAGATTCTTGATTACAACTTGGAGAGGTGAAAACTCAATGGTTTTACCTTCACCTGAATGAGTGATTTGATATACCGATAGAAGGTTACAAGAAATACTTGGAACACATAATACATCATTGAAATAATCATTATATACTTGAATTGTTCCAGATCCTATAACACTAAGAGATCTATCATCACCAACAAATATTTTCTTGGTGTTACATTCATTTAGAGCATAAAATATGGCTTTATCATTAGCCATATGATAAGATGCTCCTGAATCAATAAGCCACTCATCAGAAGAAGAAGTAGTAGAAGTAGAATTTGCATTGAAGGAGAAACTAGAAGCAGAAAGTGCATGTTCGTGAGAAGAAGAAGTAGAATCAATAATGACATTGTGCATCTTCATCACTACTTCTAATGCTGCCATCTTCTTGAAACATTTGGACTCATCATGACCATCTTTATCACAAAAGTTGCAATGTCTCTTAGTATTCTTACTTTTATATTTTTCTCCTTTGTCACTAGTAGGAGCTGAAGTTGTCTGAGCAGGTTTGGAACCCTTATGTTGTTTGTTGTTGTAGCAAGGATGTTTCTTCTTGGGATACTTGGGTTTATCTTTCTGTTGGGCAACTAAGGATTTGTTGGAGGGACCTGCAGTGTTGATCACTCCAAATTGTACAAGCTTATCTTCCTCTCGAATCAAATAAGAAAAAAAGGACTCAAGAGTGTGTTTTTCAAAAGGATTCTTCCCCTAGAGCCTCTCTCATGGCATAAAAGGTGGATACAAACACAGAATATGCACTACCTATCTTAGAAAGAATAAGATAGATGCAACGCTCTTCCTCCATCTTTATCTTACATTCTTCACATAAAATTCTAAGTGTTTTAAACTTAGATAGATAGTCTCCAAGGAAAGAAAAATCACTTGGACTGAAGGTCAGTATTTTATTTTTTAACTGTTGTGCTAGAATAATATTGATTTTACCAAAAACAAATTCAATCTTTTCCCAAGCTTCTTCAGGGTCATCAATGTCTTAAATGTGATACCTTAAATCAGGAAAAATGGAAATTTTGATTAGTCCACGTGCTTCGTCATTCCTATTATCCCACTTGGCTTTCTTATCAGCATCAGTGGGTGCTTTTTCCTTTCCCAAGGTAATCTGGTACAAGCCTTTACTTCTTAACAAATCTTCCATATGAGATTTTCATTGGAAGTAGTTGTTGTTGGTAAGAAAGACAATACTTGTAGAATCCATATTAAATATCCAGATAATGTTGATTTAAAAACTAAAACTAATGATCTGAATGGAAAGAGCTTGAAAAGTTATGCAATTTTTAAAACAATGGCACTGAAAACGGACTTCCGATGTGAGAGTTATGCCCTTTTTAAAAAAGGCATAAACAGTAACCAAATGACCACGTGATAGTGTAAGTTTCTTTATGAAGTGACCCACTTTTATAAAGAGAAGCAGGGATCACTTTTACAATGAAGTTACCTTACAACAAAAAGGTTGCATGCAAAATAACTCTAAAATAAAATATTGAAGCTACATATAGTGATTCACTTTTAAACTTGAAGTGAAATACACTTTACAATTTTTGCATAACTTTTTCAAAAAATGTAACAAAAGAGAGACTTGAACTCAAGACCTCTTACTTAATAAGGCAACTTTTAACCAAATGATCTAGCAAAACATATTGTAATGTTCAGAAGGAGGATTGGGGGTGGTTTTCTTTTTGTTGTTGTTGTTGTGGAAGATGGTCTTGGAGAGCTTGCTAAAAAAAAAAATATTTTCACAAAAGAAAAAAAAATTTCTTATCGATGACAACAAGGGTTAGATATCGGTTAGCTTACCTGGAAGATGCACCTTTTTCTATTTCTTTATGATTTTTCGAGATCACACAGGGCGCGGGGCAAAGAGAATACGCAGATATGAAAGAGTAGCAACCCGAAAATAAATAAAACAAAACCGAAATAAAATAAAAATACTACTCTGTAAAAAAATTTAAAAAATGCGCATTCAAGCGTTATACCTCCGGATCTGACTGTAATGGTCGTATCTTGGGCAAACGGAAACCTTTTCAAGTGAAACGAAAAGTGTTCCTGACTAAAAAGAGCACTCCAGACGCAATGGAACATTCCTCTCAGCCCCAAAATCTATGAAAATGACATAAAGTGGAGATGAGGTAACTTGGCTTCACGATCTCGATCTTCAATAGGAGCAGGTCTTCAAACAGGCTCTGATACCATGTTCGAAAACACAGGTATTCCAATAGAGGAAGAACACCTTCAGTAACCACTCACATAACCAGATCAAAAATCAACACATCGATGTTCTCATGTGGTAAAACCCCTATGGGGAAACATCCACGGCCCCAGCCAATGCGGCCACTTGGAGCAGTTTATTAATGCAAAGAAAAAGATTACAGAAATATTTTACAAGAGAGTTTCTCATAATCGATCATCGGCAAATGACCCTCCATGCTCTTTAAATAGAGATCATGGACCAATTGGGTGTTAAGCCATAGATCAATGGCCGTTAAGATCGAGGAGAGTATAAACCGTCGGATCACTCTATGTTGAGAACATATTGTGACCGTCATATTTCCTAACTACAAATGCATACTAATGCATACTAAAGAAACACACTAGAAAACACACTTTTACCTAATGACACAATAGACCAAGTAGATCTTACTAACTCCTAAGTGTCTAAATATCCTAACACTTGAGCGAGGACAGGTCATGGAGGCGTGATGCCTAGCATCACCCCTCCTCCTCCCCACCTTCATGTAAATGTTGTATGGGTGACCTCCTACTCTCATCGCTCAAAGGAGTGGTTGAGCCACTCCTTTGAGTAGAGGGAGGAGGGGGGTGTCCATACAACATTTACATGAAGTTTGGCATTGTTCTTTTGAGAAATAGAAGGGGGAGGGGCACCCATATAATATTTACATGAAGTTTGGTGCGGGGAGGTGGGCGGAAATTCCATGGGGACTTCATCTTGTTGACCAATATCTTATATGTCAATTCATAAAGGGGGTTTTAAAATTGTAAAAAATAAAGACAATATAGTGTAGGCACTAGGGGAATGTGTGGTACATGGAGGGTTTATATATATTTTGGAATATAAAAATGGGTATCTAATAAAAGTAGCAGATATCTAGTTAAAATAGGGGTTCTTTTGATTGGAAAGATGTATTGGGAGGGGGGTTGAACAAAAGGATTTTGGAAGATTTATTAATATCTAATGAAATTAGGGGTATTCTTTAATATCACAAGAATGCACTTGCTATGTCATAGGTTCACTAAGTGAAAACCCTATAGAAAATGTTTGGCATTGACTCGTCCCCCAAACTTCGTATAAATGTAGTTTTTAAATATTTCCCTTTAGTAAAGTTTTTCAATCCATGTCTTCTTTTAACTTTTTAGTTTTCTATTTTTTAAAGTTTTTTTATTAAAAAATTTTAATATATGTTTTTTTTTTAAATGGTCTTTTTTAATTGTTTGAAAAAAAAATGTGTTTTATGATTTTTTTAATGTCTTTATTTTAATTATTTTAATTTTTTTTTGTGTTTTATGATTTTTTTTAATGTCTTTATTTTAATTTTTTAATTGTTTTTTTTTTTGTTTTTTTTTTTTTAAATTAGCAAACATTATATTACCTTCAATAAAATAGTGAAGTTATACAGACAATTTAGACTAGTTTTCCTTTCTTTGGGAAGAAACCAACCCAACTCCACTTCGAAGCAAAATGATGATATCCCCTTGGGGCCAAAAAATAGAACAAAGTGAGTTATGAGGAGATATTGTCTCACAGAAAATACACATTAAGAAAGACTATAACCCTATTTAAAACTTGAACTAAGAGATGATAATAATAATAAAAAAAAATAGGTAAAAAGATTAAAAAAAAAAATAGGAATAGCTTGAAGGTGCCACTTGGTCGGTTGGAGGAATGTTGATACTACATGCAGCCAGAGGAACAGGCACATTCAAGAGGAAGGCATCCTCACCAAATAGAGTAGGTTGTTGTTGCATGAGATCTAGACAAGTAAGCATGCTCACCAGTAGAGAATTCCTTTGATCCAATTGTTCTATTTTATATTTCAAATTTGCTACTTCTCAATGAGTCTCGAAAGCCATGTGGAGGAGTTTTCCTGTCAAGCCAATGTTGCTTGAAGTGGTGCAAGAGTTCTGGGATGTTGGCATAGAATGCAGAGGCCTGGGGATTCTAACATCTGGATGATCACTTTTGAGACATGTCTGATTGTGGTATGGATCCTTATTCAAAGGCACTTGAGGGAGGGCAGGTCACTCATCAAACCCCATAGAATTTCCCTCATTATCAAACCATTCTACTCTACCACCCAAAGGTCTATTTCCTCCTGCATGTCAGGATCTTTGTGAGGTTCTACAATTCGAACTAAAGAGGTTGTAGTAGAGCAATCTGGAGTCAACATCGTGAGAGCCATTTCCTCATAATGTTTATTCGTTCATTGATAATATCCTCTAGCTCGATGATAGTGACCTCTAGGATAAATGCACATCATGTTATACATAGAGAAAGTAGTAGGCTCTAGAAGGGAGGATTGTAAACGCCTGATCCAAAATAGAGAGATGCAAATGTTAGAATAGTCTAGAGCCCACTGCCATTGATATGGCTTGCTCTATCTCGTGCCAGGGTAATTTCATAGGTACACCGCCGAGGATGCATAGTAATTTCCCTCACAATTGAAGTGTGCCCGAAATTAAACTCCATCACATCGCCAGTACCCCAAACCACCTGGCCTCACCTCCCTCCTCCTAATGCTTAGTCATAACTGCCTGCTCATACCCCATCTAGGGAATAATTATTTTATTTTAAAAATATATATTGAAATTATTAATTTTGATTTTTTTAAGGTTTTTTTAATAGATTTTTTTTTCATATTTTTATAAAATAAATTGATTTTTTTCATTTTTTTTTAAATGGTCTTTTCTCTTTTTTTTCTAATTATGTTGTTTTTTATTGTTTTTCTGAATTCAAAATGTTTATTTTTTTCTTTTATTTTTTTTTTAAGAAAATCATGTTTTTTTATTGTTTGGGTTTTTTCTCTTCTTCTTTTGTTTTTTTTCTTTTTATTTTTTATGTTTTTCTTTTTTACGATTTTGTTTGCAACAATGTCAAGATTTCAGGTCATTGTTTCTAAAATGTTATAAATTTAAGCTGGGAAAAAAAAGATGTTATTGATAGCATTTCTTCTCGATTTTACTGTTGGTGTTAAGATTTTGGTTTGAAGAGAATTGGTTGTCAATGTCACAATTTCAAAAAAAATCACAATTTTATCCTTATAAAAAGGGGGTTGCTATTTGGAGCACCACTTTTCGATTCAGGGATCCATTTTAAGGTTTTGGTTGTAAAGGTATCAATTTTCAAGTCCAGAAGCTTCAAAGAAATTATGGTTTTAACCTCAAAAATAAAAAATGGTATTGTTGTTAGAGCCACTTTTCAATTCAACGGTTTATTTTAAGGCTTTTATTGACAACATTATGACATTGTTAAGGTCATGGATGCAAAAGGTGGTAATTTTAACCCTGGATAAAAGGGTGTTATTTGTAGCACAAGTTTTCAAAACAAGGGTAAAAGTATCCAATATCACCACCCATTGCATTGGATTCCAAAACATATCATTGTTGGTATTTTTCAAAATGATTCCACGGTTCGCAATGTGTATTGTATAGTAATATTGGACTAGTGCATTTTTTAATTAAGAGTGCAACTTTTGGCATGGATTTTTAAAAATATTTTTGGTTTTAGTGGTGCACAATATAAATAAATGGCACAAAAGTGAAAAATACTATATTAAGCGCAATATTTTGTCGATATTTGTTTCTTAATAAGCATTGTCGATTTAATCGATGTGCACTTTATAGTGATGATGCACCAATGTTTATGTATGTATTAAGTGCATAGTTTTGTGTCACTATATGGTATACACTACCTCACCTAAAAACATTTTTAGCTTGAAATTATTTACTTAGTTTGAACATATTTCATAACTTGTGTATTTCATTATGTAGAGCTTTTATTGATAGAAAACCACAGATAGAAGATTATGAAAACACTTATAACAGTGAGGGTGAGGGAAGCACATATCAATAAGAGAATATGCATTGCAAGTTCTTTTAAATTTAAAAATTTAATATATATATATATATATATATATATATATATATATATATATATATATAT
>ML791835.1:27339-55040 GCA_009831015.1 Picea engelmannii
CTATAGAAAATGTTTGGCATTGACTCGTCCCCCAAACTTCGTATAAATGTAGTTTTTAAATATTTCCCTTTAGTAAAGTTTTTCAATCCATGTCTTCTTTTAACTTTTTAGTTTTCTATTTTTTAAAGTTTTTTTATTAAAAATTTTTAATATATGTTTTTTTTAAATGGTTTTTTTTAATTGTTTGAAAAAAAAATGTGTTTTATGATTTTTTTAATGTCTTTATTTTAATCATTTTAAATTTTTTTTTGTGTTTTATGATTTTTTTTATGTATTTTTTTTAATTGTTTTATTTATTTTTTTTGTGTTTTATGATTTTTTTTAATGTCTTTATTTTAATTTTTTAATTGTTTTGTTTTTTGTTTTTTGTTTTTTGTTTTTTGTTTTTTGTTTTTTGTTTTTTGTTTTTTGTTTTTTTGTTTTTTTTTAAATTAGCAAACATTATATTCCCTTCAATAAAATAGTGAAGTTATACAGACAATTTAGACTAGTTTTCCTTTCCTTGGGAAGAAACCAACCCAACTCCAGTTCGAAGGAAAATGATGATATCCCCTTGGGGCCAAAAAATAGAACAGATTGAGTTATGAGGAGATATTGTCTCACAGAAAATACACATTAAGAAAGACTATAACCCTATTTAAAACTTGAACTAAGAGATGATAATAATAATAAAAAATAGGTAAAAAGATTAAAAAAAAAAATAGGACTAGCTTGAAGGCGCCACTTGGCCAGCTGGAGGAATGTTGATACTACATGCAGCCAGAGGAGCGGGCACATTCAAGAGGAAGGCATCCTCACCAAATAGAGTAGGTTGTTGTTGCATGAGATTAGACAAGTAAGCATGCTCACCAGTAGAGAAATCCTTTGATCCAATTGTTCTATTTTATATTTCAAATTTGCTACTTCTCAACAAGTCTTGAAAGCCATTTGGAGGAGTTTTCCTGTCAAGCCAATGTTGCTTGAAGTGGTGCAAGAGTTTTGGGATATTGGCATAGAATGCAGAGGCCTGGGGATGCTAACATCTGGATGATCACTTTTGAGACATGTCTGATTGTGGTATGGATCCTTATTCAAAGGCACTTGAGGGAGGACTGGTCACTCATCAAACCCCATAGAATCTCCCTCATTATCAAACCATTATACTCTACTACCCCAAAGGTCTATTTCCTCCTGCATGTCGGGAGCTTTGTGAGGTTCTGCAATTCGAACTAAAGAGGTTGCAGCAGAGCGATCTGGAGTCAACATCGTGAGAGCCATTTCCTCATAATGTTTATTCGTTCATTGATAATATCCTCTAGCTCGATGATAGTGACCTCTAAGATAAATGTGCATCATGTTATACATAGAGAAAGTTGTATGCTCTAGAAGGGAGGATTGTAAACGCCTGATCCAAAATAGGGAGATGCAAATGTTAGAACAGTCTAGAGCCCACTGCCATTGATATGGCTTGCTCTATCTCGTGCCAGGGTAATTTCATAGGTACACCACCGAGGATGCATAGTAATTTCCCTCACAATTGAAGTGTGCCTGAAATTAAACTCCATCACATCACCAGTACCCCAAACCAGGCACATTAACCTTGTCGTCAGTTGTCGATGCGTGTAGTGATAATTACTCAGATCATGGAGGTAAATGAAGGCGGTTATCACGCGTCGTTATGGAGGTTCGAGCTACCACCTGGCCTCACCTCCCTCCTCTTGATGCTTAGTCATAACTTCCTTCTCACACCCCATCTAGGGAATAATTATTTTATTTTAAAAATGTATATTGAAATTATTAATTTTATTTTTTTTTAAGTTTTCTTAATAGATTTTGTTTTCATATTTTTATAAAATAAATTGATTTTTTTCATTTTAAAAAAAAATGGTCTTTTCTCTTTTTTTCTAATTATGTTGTTTTTTATTGTTTTTCTGAATTCAAAATGTTTATTTTTTTCTTTTA
Organism: Picea engelmannii; assembly: GCA_009831015.1. Classification (NCBI taxonomy): domain Eukaryota; kingdom Viridiplantae; phylum Streptophyta; class Pinopsida; order Pinales; family Pinaceae; genus Picea; species Picea engelmannii. Next base: position 29,281 of record ML791835.1, read on the forward strand.
TTTTTTTTTAAAGAAAATCATGTTTTTTTTTTCTTGTTTGGGTTTTTTCTCCTCTTCTTTTGTTTTTTTCTCTTTTTATTTTTTATGTTTTTTCTTTTTTACGATTTTGTTTGCAACAATGTCAAGATTTCAGGCCATGGTTTCTAAAATGTTATAAATTTAAGCTGGGAAAAAAAAAAGATGTTATTGATAGCATCTCTTCTCGATTCTACGATTGGTGTTAAGATTTTGGTTTGAAGAGAATTGGTTGTCAAGGCCACAATTTCAAAAAAATCGCAATTTTATCCTTATAAAAAGGGGGTTGTTATTTGGAGCACCACTTTTCGATTCAGGGATCCATTTTAAGGTTTTGATTGTAAAGGTATCAATTTTCAAGTCTAGAAGCTTCAAAGAAATCATAGTTTTAACCTCAAAAATAAAAAATGGTATTGTTGTTAGAGCCACTTTTCAATTCAAGGGTTTATTTTAAGGCTTTTATTGACAACATTACGACATTGTTAAGATCATGGATGCAAAAGGTGGTAATTTTAACCCTGGATAAAAGGGTGTTATTCGTAGCACATGTTTTCAAAACAAGGGTAAAAGTATCCAATATCACCACCCATTGCATTGGATTCCAAAACATATCAGTGTTGGTATTTTTCAAAATGATTCCACGATTCGCAATGTGTATTGTATAGTAATATTGCACTAGTGCATTTTTTAATTAAGAGTGCAACTTTTGGCATGGATTTTTAAAAATATTTTTGGTTTTAGTGGTGCACAATATAAATAAATGGCACAAAAGTGCAAAATACTATATTAAGTGCAATATTTTATCGATATTTGTTTCTTAATAAGCATTGTCGATTTAATCGATGTGCACTTTATAGTGATGATGCACCAATTTTATGTATGTATTAAGTGCATAGTTTTGTGTCACTATACGGTATACACTACCTCACCTAAAAACATTTTTAGCTTGAAATTATTTACTTAGTTTGAACATATTTCATAACTTGTGTATTTCATTATGCAGAGCTTTTATTAATAGAAAACCACATATAGAAGATTATGAAAACACTTATAACAATGAGGGTGAGGGAAGCACATATCAATAAGAGAATATGCATTGCAAGTTCTTTTAAATTTAAAAATTTAATAAATATATATATTAATTATATGTAGTTTTAAAGTATGCATATTGGATAATGTGTGTATGCAGAGAAAAATGTGAAGAAACTCCAAAATATTGTTTGAAATATGAGTGGAAAAGAGGATTAAAATTTTATGAAAATGTTGCTAAGAGAGGAATTAGGTGGATCAAGAGGTGATAAATATGAATCTTTTCTGCTATTTTTTACTACAAATTTACTTCTTAACCATTTCATCACTAACTTGTTTCAAGCAATCAATTTTTCATTTGTTGAATGTTGTGGAAGGACCCAACAAGGGAATAGAAGGCCACCCTAAGAAGATAACATTATGAATAATGTAAATGATGATAAAGTAGTCCTCAAATCATCTAAAGTGGTGTTGGAAATTAATGAAGGGGGGGGGGGGACTTTTACAAAACCATAAGGGATATAGTGGGAAGAAAGTATAGACGCTCTTTCCATTTATAGTACAAAAATCAATCCAATGGCTTGATTCAAAATGGATCATTATATAATTTTTCATCTATATTACTACTTTCTATGTGGAAAAAAATTCCAGGAATTGTCTTACTGGTCCCATTTTAGGGGCAAGTTGTTGTTTGGTGATTTGGGATCTAAAACCTTTCAAAGCCAATTTGAGACATCAAACTGCGCTTTTGAGGGTTAAAACTTTGCAACAATAGATTTCATCCCCTCGATGTTATTCTACACACCAAAAGATTTCCAACAATGAAAAGATCACCTCAATCAGAGTTCATATGTGGAAGTTATGCCTCCCATGAGTTGACCTGCCTTATTGACCACATGGTACTAAGTGGATGTTAAATCAACCCCCTTTACTCACATATGTGGGGCTAATCACATGTGGAATTATCAAAATATTCTATAAGGTCCAAACCCATAACACTAATATAGGGTTGAGGTATGCAAAAACCCTAACCTCTCACCCTATATGGCTATCAGGTTATGTTAAATATTGGGCCACTAGGAAGGAAAGAGGTTCCATTCTTTGTGTATTGATATTGTTCCATAGTTGAACAAAGCATCTAGGAGTGGGATATTAGAGAATAATATAGGAGGTAGAATGTTAAGGCCCTTGGGACCCTATGTTAATTTCTTATTAAGCATTCATTATTAGTTTATTATTTTATATTAGTAGGTAATTTAGAACCTTTCATTGTACCCTTTCATTATAATTGTACCATTTGTCTCCTATATATATACCAAGGAGACAGTAGTCTTATGATCATCTTATCTTGTCTTACAAATTGGATATATTGTAAGAGTAGGTTTCCCCCTCTAAGTGGACTATATTAATTGAATTTTTATCATTATCAAGGCATTGGTTCATAACATTTGGTATCGGAGCATTGATCCTAGGGTTTTGTTGCTTCAGGCGAGTCATCTTGGAATTTTCACTATAACTATTTTTATAGGATGCTTCAGAAAACAAAATTTGGAGGATACTCATGAGTCATATTCTAGTACGTCTAGTAAACATTTTATGTTATGGTTCATTATACTTCCGTAGATATAGCCTATGGAAGATAGGGTTTGTGACTCATCCTGAAATCAGTTTTAAACGAGTCATCTAGGAATTTTCTCTATATATTTTTATGGGAATTTTCGGATAGTGAAATTTTGTGGAGACTGAGAAGGAATTTCATAGTACAGATAGTAAAAAATCCAGGTTCTAGTTCTCTATACTTTGGTAGATATAGTCTATGGAAGACAAGGTTTGTGACTAATTCTGAAATTAGTTATCTTGGAATTTTCACTGTAACTTTTTTCAATGAAATTTCAAACTCTAAAATTTTCAAAATCCTAAGTTGAGATATTGAAGTACACATGGAAAAAAATTCATATTTTCAATCATTATATTTTATGACATATTACCTATGGAAGTTGGGGTTTTTACACAAGTTATTTTATGGTGATTTTAAGAGCTTTTTTTGTGGCTAGCAAGCTCATTTAAAAACAAAAATTAGAGACATGTTCCAATGTATTTAAATAACACATAATATATCATTAAGTGGTAAAAACTGCAGATAGGGAAGAATACGTGTAGGAAATACACTTTTGCCTAGTTGAAAACCCTTGTAACCCATGTTGGTTCTGCTTCAAGTAGTACTGCATTAGGCAGCACCTGTAAACAAAATCTCACTTCCACGTACCTTTGTGTATATAGGAAGTCCCTTAGGTATACCTGAAACCAACCTTAGATAAGTTATTTGACCATATTGTTGGTATAGTACACCAAGAATAGTACTCAAGGAGACCATTGTCTAGTACATGGGTAGTTGGGTCGTATAGCTAAGGGCACGGTTGATCCTCCTTAGTTATTTCCCTAATATATAGGGTCGAGTACTATTTTTTGACCCCACACATATATTAGAGAGATATAGCACATGATACTCCCTTGTACTCGAGTCCCTCTAACATTTTCCAGTGACCCTCAAGGATAACCATAATTTGTGATAAAGAGGAAAAAGAGGAGTATGATTATTTTTTCATATGGCCCCAAAGGGTGGTCCAAAATTTGTTTCACCAAGTAAACCCCTAGAGAGATCAACCATGACTCAAGAAGAAAGAAATAATATTTTTCACCAGATGGAACAAATGGAAAAGAAGATCATTCAAAATAGGGAACAGATGGAAAAGAAGATGAATGAAAATAGGGAGTAGATGGAAAAGAACATGAATGAAAATAGGGACCATATGGAAAATAATATGGAAAAGAAGATGGATGAAAATAGGGATAAAATGGAAAATAGGGATAAAATGCAAAATAAGATGGATGAATTGAAAATTTCTATATTATAAACCCTAAATGTGAGGCTTCCTAAAAGTGACATTATGTCTTAAGGGACTCACTAAAATAAGGGAAGTATTTATGTTGAACAAATTCCCAATAATAAGAATTTTCCAGGGGGATTTAAATCCAATAGTAGAGTTACTTATGGATGGTTTATAAAAGGAGTGAACCTTCCCAAGGTTGAATTAAAGGATTTTGATGAAACAAAAGTCTTTAACTAGGTGAACCAAATAGAGCAATATTTTGAACTACATAATTTTATGGATGATAAGCAAAGGATTCACATAGAAATTTTGAACATTGATATAAAACCATTTCAATGGTATCAATAGGTATTTAAAAGGAATCCCCATTCTTATCATTATACTTGGGGTTTATTTATAAGAGACCTAGAAGCACAATATGGGAAAGTTTGGGAGCAAGACTACTTCAGTGAATTGACAAGAATCAAGCACTTAGGTGATATTGAAGATTATAATTCATAATTTCAGGTATTTTCCAAAAGGTTGGATAACATGAGTGATGTAAATTTGTTGGAAGCTTACATGGGTGGATTAAAAGAAGGCATTAAACATGAGATTTTCCTAAAACATCCTGAAAATATTGTGGAAGTTATGCAATTTACTTGTCATATTCAAGTCAAGAATAAGGCTACATGCAAGATACCATTAGAACATATGTTGTAAATGTGTTGAACCTACACAAAATAGATCTAGCTAGAAAATAATACACACATTTGCAGAGACAATTTGAGAAATAATGGAAGAATTCTCATTAACCGTTTGAATAATGAATAATTTACACATGATATACTCTATATAACTCAACCAATGTGCTTTAGAGGAGAACCAATGCGCCATAATGGTGGTCTAGAGTGATCTGGACACACACCAACAGTTACGGGAGTGAACTTCCACCTAGTGATCTATATGGATATCCGTGGCCACCCACCTTTTCCAACTGGCTCAAAACAGTTTTATGACAATTTTGGCAATTTACTGTTTTTAGCAGTTTTAACTTTCGGGGCCATTTTGAGGGACTAAATGAAGGTTTTTTGGGATAAATCTCCTCAATGAGATCCAAGTTCATTATTGAAACCCCAAAATTAATCTCCTCGATGATACCTTTCCAACAGGCTATCACATGCTTAAAACGAAGATCGTATGCAAAAGTTACGACCCCGAGAAGTTGATGTACTAACTTACCCAAATGGGGCCCACATGACTTTTGGCGCTTCATCTCCTAGGATTAGGTTCTTGGATGTATATGGTTTTTTAAATTCTTTCTTATTGTAAAAATGCCTTTAGAGCCTCATTGTAACCTGCTTCTTGTGAATGTGCGTTGTCGTCACATCTCTTCTCATAGATAAGCCGCTACCATTCCAACAAGCTTGTTTCCACTGCATTTTACAGTTTCAGCTTATTTTTTTATTGAATAGAAAACCATTTTTACTATATCTATGTTATTTTGTGTTAAGCACATGTTAATAATATGTATTCATTTCTTTCTGCTCATAAAATCGGGATTAGTGGTATTAGAGCGGTTTTCTCCTTGTCGTCTTAATGCATGTCCCCAACAAGGTCGGAGTACAAAGATTTGGGTATCGAGCTTGTTTCTCTTGAGGACAGAAGCTCTCACACACCCAAGCGACCTCCCATGGTAGGAGAAAATAAATATGACAGGACAGGAGATCCTTTCAAACTGTTGATTGAGGAATCCCTCACGCAACAGAGGAACAAGATGATGGATAGTTTCATGCAAATCCTTCGGCGACTACCAACAGGCAACGCATATTCTTCGAACAGAGGCACCGCCCCCTTCAAGGTACAAATAAACTTCGATATTCTTATATTTGAAGGTCAAATAGATGCAGATGTTGTAGACAAGTGGTTGAATCTACTACAAGGGTAATTTTCTATCCATAACTTTTCAAATAGAGAAAAGATTACTTTTGCGCTCCTCAAAGTCGTTCCCCATGTCAAAGATTGGTGGGAAACTTTCTGTGAGCAAAAGGAAATAGAGGAAACCTCATTATTTTTAGTCACAACCACCTGGGAATCCTTCATGGATGCCATTAAGGAACAATACTACCCTGTCATAAGTTATGTCGACCTATATACCAAATGGACCACACTACGACAAGAAAGAGACCAAGCAGTGTCAGATTTCACAAATATCTTCCATACCTTGCGCACCAAGTTGGGTATGAAAGATTCTGAGCGAAATCTGGTGCTCAAGTATCACAATGCTCTACATAGATACATCCAGACCGAAATGGAATTTCTGGACATCTCATCCTTGTACGTGGCCTACCAATATGTTGTCAAAATCGAGAAGAAGCTCAAACAAAAGACGTGGCAATTTCAACCTGGGAACCCCTCACAACAAAAGCCAGGAAAGGGAGGCCCCAACCCACCAAACAAAGGAGAGAGAAAATATGGACAGTATCAGGACAACTAGTCCAAACCGCAAGAAAAGAAGTACACTGGAAAGACAAAGAAAGATATTGGGAAGTGGTGCGACTTCCATAAGAGCCCTTAGCATAACATTGTCGATTGCCACTCAAAGGATTCGTTGGTGGCTGAAGTGAAAGCCTCTGAATTTGATGCGGATTCTGACTCTGATAAAAGACCAGAAAGGGGAAGTCGGATCATTCACGTGGAACCCAGTGCCACCATTGCTTCCACCAAGCTCCAGCCTGGTGAACCAGGCGAGTTAGAAGAAGGAGAGTGCCTCTTCCATTCATAGATGTGGGTAAAAGGCGCCCCACTGCACTTCACCTTTGATAGCGGTAGCCAGCAAAACCTCATCTCAGCAGAGGTCATCAAGTGGTTGGCCCTACCAAAAACAATACACCCACAACCCTACACCATTGGATGGCTCCACCAAGGAAGCGATCTATGTGGCATCCAACAATGTCGACTGTCGTACAGCATCAAGCCCTTCAAAGATGAGGTATTGTGTGATGTTGCACCTCTCGAAGTTTGTGATGTTATTTTGGGCCAACCTTATTTATGGAAACTGTTAGCGTCAAAAGTCACCCCTGGATTGCAGCAGGAGCAGAGCCCGACGCCCATCAGTTTGTGTCACGATTTGTTTAATGGGGTGATCGATTGGAAGCCAACTCAAGAAAGTGTGGTTCTAACTCTGAAACTAGGCCAGGTAGGCATGGGCAGGTGAGGTCTTAATCAAACTTCAGATAGTAAGTTGTAGTAAGGGTGAGTAGGGGGAAGACTTGTATCAGAGAGGTGAAAAGTTCTATCATAAACATCAGGTTTCTAACAGGCTGTGGGAGAAGACATCTAAATGCAAGATCTTCTTGCATTCAAATGAAAAACGTCGAAGAATACAACAATGCAACAATAAATCCTTTATCATAACATGATTGCAATAATTTGCACGAATCAATTGTTCATGAACTCTCTCAGCATAAGATGAAAATTAGATGGAGTAAGAAAGACTGTCTGTCATAAAACAAGAAATCTCACATACAGATGCATAACTAGATAACTAGAGTGTGTTAAAACTTTACAATCGGGAGCTTCACTCTACCATCGATCCTTACAAAAATGGTGAAAACGCCTACATATACTCCAAAACAACAACAACAGCAAAAATAAGACGTTGCATTAAAAACATTGTGTCTGCATGTATTCTGGCAGTCTGCACATGCAAACTCTGGCCGATCGTGCACCCAAGATTTGGTGTCCCCTCAGCCAAATTCGGACAGCTATTCTTTGTTAGACGTCACCTTAACTGCGTATGGCTCCTACAAGGGAAGTAGCTGAGCCATTAAGAGTCGAGCTAACGTGCACAGACCTCCTCTGGTTGGTCAAAGACTCAGCCTGGCTTTTTTGGAAGAAATCATACATAGGACCCTCTCGAGAAAACCACTTGCCAGGCCCTCCATACTTCGCACCTAATGAATGAGGAGAGGTTTCAACCACCCCTTCTTGCCTTCTTTTACTCCGAGCGAGAAACAGTATTGAGATCAGATCCGATGGTGCCTAGAGATCGCGATGATCCCCTCTGTAACTAAACTCGGTGCCTTTGGCCTTCTTTATACAGCTCCTTTCTTTCCCTAAGTGACCATGGGTTGTGACCATGTGCTTATTCCCAAAGCACTTTCGGCGTTCGCGAATGGGAAGGAGCTAATCCCTGCTTTTTGAAATCGCGATGAGTGAAACGTCGAGACGGCTTAATCTGGTGCAACGTGTCCCTCTCAGATCTAACGGTCCTGACTCACTCGGTGATATTTTGGGCCCGAGTCATGGATGCTCCTGTCACCTCATGCATCGGGAAAATGATGGAGCTGCTCCTTGCGGTTTGGGGTCGCGATGGACGAAACGTCGAGATGGCTCAATTGGCCGCCAAGTGTCCCCTTTAGATGGACAGTTGAGGCTTCTCCTCGATATTGTGGGCCTGCCTTTGGGTGCTTTCGGCGTTTCGGGGTTCGGGGTTTCAAAATGTATGACGACATAAAAACTTCACCCTTTGAACTCGCGACTGTCGAAAAACCGACGCGACTAGATCTCGCGCCACGCGTCCCTTGGATGGACGGCTGTTATTCTTCCCTGTATACAATATGGGCACAATCTATTTTCGCTAATCTCGGCGCAACTCTGCTATCTGCGATTTCCCGCCAACTATTGATCTACTCATGTGGATGGATCAGGACCGTTGATGCTATAATTTTTCCCGCTCGCTTGATTTTAAGTCTGAACAGGACTTCTTCTATGCGTTGCGCTTGGGTGCTCCTCGTGCAACCTGCAGACCTGAATGATCTTAGGCCCAAGACAAGAAATGTCGCTAACAGAAACGTCATGTTGTATATGATTCTAGGCCTCATAGTGTTATTATTACTTTGAACAGGAAATTGTATAGGATACCCAAGGCAGTCCCACCTAGTGCTATTTCCTTGATATTTGCTAAGAAATGCAGGAAGGTCATCTTTCAAATGGGGAAGTTTGTCTTCTTTGTGATTCACTCTCAAAATAAGCAAAAGATCACAGCCACATCCAGGGTCTTCTTGGCCGACCTCTCCACATAGTAGAAGCAAGTAGATAAGGTCGTGGAAGAATACTCATATATCTTCTCCTCACCTATAGGGGTACCTCTGCACTGCAAGGTCAAGCACCCCATGGATATGACCCCCTGTGCACCGCTTCCCAATGGGCCATTCTATCATCGCTCTTTGTTAGAGAATGACGAGATCAAGTGACAAATCCAAGAACTACTCCACAAGGGGCACATACGCCCCAACTCATCACCTTGCGGGAGCTCAATCGTGTTGGTACAAAAGAAAGATGGAACCTAGCGACTCTGTATTAATTACCAGGCTCTAAATAAAATCACAGTCAAAAACTGGTACCTGTTTCCCCGAATCGATGACCTCCTTAATCAACTCATGGGGGCCAAATACTTCAGTAAGATTGATCTAAAGTCCGGCTACCACCAAGTCCCAATAGAAAAAACAGATGTATGGAAGACCGCCTTCAAGTCAAAGGAAGGCATTTTTGAATGGTTGGTCATGCCCTTTGGTTTGACAAATTCTCCAACCACTTTCATGAGGATGATGGACGATATCCTACAACCATTCACCAATACTTTTGTAGTGGTGTATCTGGATGAAATTCTAATTTACAGCAAGACTTGGGTCGAACACTTGCAGCATATTTAGCAGGTTTTGCACACCCTGTGGCAGCATGAGCTATACACCAACTTGGAAAAATTATCCTTTGGCATGGACAGGGTCCATTACCTAGGCTACATCATTGATCAGCATGATGTACATGTGGATCCAGCCAAGATCCAAGTCATCTATGACTAGCCATCCCCAACAACACTCACTAAGCTTCGGAGCTTCTTGGGCCTTACCAGATTCTACCGCAAGTTCATGTTGGGATTCTCCCATATTGCATGGGCCCTAGGCCAAATAAATAGGGGTGGTGGTAAGGAGAAACTTGTGTGGGGTCGGTCCCAACAACAAGCGTTCAATGATTTGAAGTAGCGCTTGTGCTCAGCCCCAGTACTTTCACTACCAAACCTGTAGCATCCCTTTCAGATCGAGAGAGATGCTTCAGACTATGTTGTGGGCATCGTTCTCACTCTGCACGACCACCCCATGGCCTATCATAGTGAGACACTATTAGATAATTTCCGTAAGTACCCTACTTACGAAAAAAAAATGTACTTCATTGTGCAAGCATGCTGCCAGTGGATACATTACATTCTTGGGAAGGAGATAGTCATCCACACTAATCATAAGCCACTACAGTTCATGCAAACACAAGGAAAATTGCAGAATGACCGCCATCAAAAATTGGTCCACATACTTGCAGCAATTCCACCTCAACATCAAGTATAAAACAGGAAGCACCAATCGTGTCCTTGATTGCCTCAGCAGACTGCCAGTTGCGGCACTCACCATGGTGATAGACTCTTGCGGCCATGAGACATATGGATGGCCCCAACTCTATGAGACATACCCTGACTTCGCCACCACCTACCAAATGTTGGGTGCAAATGCAGTTGTTGATAATTTCCATCTTCAAGATGGTTTGTTGTGTCGTCTAGGCCATATCTGTGTTCCATCAAGTGAGGGAGTGAAGTTGATCTGGGAATCCCACTACTTTCGAGTGGCAGGACACTTCGACATTGAAAAGACAGTGGCGATGCTACAGAAACATTTATACTGGTCGAAACTTCGACAGGAGGTCATCAAGTATATCAAGTCCTGCATTGCCTGCGCTATTGCCAAACCAACCACTAAAAAATAGGGCTTGTACACCCCTCTTCATACTCCTGACAGACCATGGGAATCCATCTCAATGGACTACATGTCGAGCCTCTCATCCACCAAGCAGGCAAATGATTGTGTTTTTGTGGTTGTTGATCGCTTTTCTAAGATGGTGATTTTGGTTGCCTGGAAGAAGAGAATCACAACAGAGGCCACTGCCAAGCTCTTCTTTGAACGATTATGGGTACATTTTGGAATCCCACAAACCATTATCTTAGATCGGGATAGTCTATTTCTCATCACATTTTGGTCAAGCCTCTAGTCACTGCTGGACACCAAGCTCACCAAATCCACGACCTTCCACCCCCAAACAGATGGCCAAACCAAGGTTGCAAATCGAATGATTGTACATATCCTTCACATGTATAATTCAAAGAACCTTCTCACATGGGATGAGAGCCTTCCCTATGTCTAGCATAGCTACAACTGAGCCCTGCATAGCTCAACTGGCCACAGACCCTTTCAAGTGGGTTTGGGATTCCAACCATTGGGTCCCATAGATGTTGCACTTCCCCTTATGGTCACCTCAACCGACTCATATCCTACTCCAACTAAAGCTGAAAAAGCCATTGTTCATTGAGTGGATCTAGCACATCTGCCAACGGGTTCAGGATATCCTACAGAATTCCAATGACAAGTACAAACAACACCATGATCAACATCGGGTAACACATAAGTTTTAGGTGAGTGACAAAGTTTGGTTGCACTTGCAAAAATAACTCCTTACATGACCCCTTCAGAAGCTTCTCCCACTCCGGTATGGTTCATACACTATCACCAAGGTCATGGGGGGTAATTCTTTTGAGCTCAACATTCCTCCTTTCCTTGGCCTACACCCAGTGCTCAGCGTGGATCTCCTTCACCCTTATTTCCCACCATTATTAGACACCTCAGAAGTAGCAGAACAGCTGAAACCAATAGAGATTAACCCCAACTACATACAACAGGCATCCAATGATCATATTGTGGACAGACAGATCAAGGGCACTCGACAACAGAGGATCCATCTTTATCGAGTCATCAAAGCAGGGCGGCTCCTGCACCAAGGCAAGTGGCTCACCCGGGGCCAAATTCAGCAGAAATTCCCTCATCTGATGGGGAACCTCAACACAATGGATGCCATTTATTCCTAAGGAGGAAGGATTGATATATATGTATATTGGTGGCCACCCACCTTTTCCAACTGGCTCAAAACAATTTTCTGAAAATTTTGGCAATATACTATTTTTAGCAGTTTTAACTTTCGGGGCCATTTTGAGGGCCTAAATGAAGGTTTTTCAGGATAAAGTTCCTTAATGATATTCAAAGGCATGATTGAGCCCCAAAAATGAATCTCCTCAATGATACCTTTACAACAGGCTATCACATGCCTAAAACGGAGATCGTGTGCAAAAGTTACGACCCCAAGAAGTTGATGTACTAACTTACCCAAATGGGGCCCACATGAATTTTGGTGCTTCATCTCCTAGGGTTAAGTTTTTGGATGTCTATGGTTTTTGGAATTATTTTTTATTGTAAAAAGGCCTTCGGAACCTCATTATAACCTGCTTCTTGCGAATGCGTGTTGCCATCACATCTCTTCTCAAAGATAAGTCGTCACCATTCCAGCAAGCTTGTTTCCGTTGCATTTTACAGTTTCAACTTATTTTGTTATTGAATAGAAAACCTGTTTTATTGTAACTCTGTTATTTTGTGTTAAGCACCTGTTAATAATCTATATTCATTTCATTCTGCTCATAAAATTTGGATCACCTAGTCTAGTCTCTTAGGCAGTTACGGGAGTGAACTGCCACCTAGCTGAGTTAACTAGTCAACTATTCTTCAATTAACTGACTGAAAAGAGTGTAGTGAGGAGTAGATCAGGGAATCAAGGGTAATGTGCCAGTATGGTGAGGATGCCAAGGCAAGTTTGCATTATCTTGGTGATACTCCCATGTTGCATGGTGACAAAACTAATGTAGCATCTAAACTCAACTCAACTAGTCAAACTGAAGTGTCAACTAAAAGAGAATATTCTCTAGGTGGAATATTCTCCCCTAAAATATAAGAGACTCGATAATGACTAATTATGACTAATAAACAAGGAAAAACCTTAGGAAAAATCAATCCTAGGTGTGTGTGAAGTAACTCCAACACCCCCCCTAAACATCACTACGGTGAAAATAAAGAATGGGTCCTAACAACGAGGCCATGTTTGGTACCCAAATACAAAATATACACTAAAATAAAGTGAGGAAAGAGGGAAAACCTCATGGTAAAAACCCCCCATCAAGGTACAATGTATGTAAAAATAATAACTATAGTTGCTAGGCAACTGTTTCCTTCACTCCAAGATGACTTCGCAAAGAATGGAACTTCTGCTCAGCGAAGGTCTTGGTGAAGATGTCAGTCATATGTTCTGCCAAAGGACAGAATTGTAGGTCAATGATCCCCTCATGTAATAAGTCCTAGATTTAGTGCATGTGGATCTCAATGTGCTTCGTCCACTACCTCTAAATTGGATCTCTATAGAACTTCAGAGTGTTATGGTTGTCACACCAAATGATGATCGGTTGATGAAACTGATTTCCCAACTCAGTGAGAAAATGTTGTAGCCACATAGCCTAAATGATTATGTTAACTACCCCTATGTACTCTATCTCGGCTGAAGATAGAGAAATGGCATCTTTCTTCTTACTCGACCAACAGATAGGCCCATAACCAAGACTGAGTGAGTAACCATATGTGGACTTGTGATCAGTGCTATCGCCAGCCTAATCAAAATCAATAAACCCGATGAGATATAATGTAGAGTTTGTTGTATAATGAATCCCAATGTTGATGGTGCATTGTACGTATCGAAGGATACGCTTTACAACCTTTCAATGTAGCTCATGCGGCTCCTACATGAACCTGGAAATTATGCCAACTGCATAGGAGAGGTCTAGTCTGGCGTGTCTGAGATACAACAAGCTCCCCACTAGTTTTATGTACAGTGTGTTTTCAACCAATGGAGTCTCCCTACCATCCTCAAGTTTGACTCTTGATAGGAAAGGAGTCAGTGCAGACTTGCATGCTATCATGTGAAATATCTCAAGGAGATCTCATGCATACTTGGCCTGAGATAGTTTAAAGTCTGATGCATCCTGACTTATCTCAAGTCCAAGGAAGAAGTGTAGAGGACCCATGTCTATCATCAAAAACATGTCATGTAGAATCCTCTTTACTGCAACAATATCTAAAGTTGAGCAACTGGTGATCAACAAATCATCAACATACAGAACTAATAGTAGAAGTGAACCAGTCGTCCTGAGCATGTAGACATTCAGGTCTGATTTAAAACGTACAAAGTTCTGTGACAATAGGTAGGAGTCCATGTTGGCATACCATGCCCTCGGAGCCTGCTTGAGGCCATAAAGGGACTTCTTCAGTTGACACACCAAAGATGAGTCCTTCATAAATCCCTGGGGTTGATCCATGTAGATCTCCTCAGAGAGATCAGCGTGAAGAAATTCATTCTTCACATCCATCTGATGGACTTCCCATCCTTTGGTTGCCACAATGGAAAGTGCCAATCATATGGAATCCATATTCACTACTGGAGCAAAGGTCTCATCATAGTCAATACCATGAACCTACTGAAATCCTTTGGCAACAAGACTAAATTTGTATTTTCTAAGTTGTCCATTTGTTGTGCTCTTAGTCTTGTAGACCCATCTGCATCTGACAAGTTTCCTTCCAGAAGGAAGGGGAACCAAATCCCAAGTCTGGTTCTTAAGGAGAGAGTTGTACTGCTCCTGCATGGCGGATTCCCAAAATGGATTTCCAACAGCCTTGCCATAAGACTATGGATTTGAATATTGAACCAAGAAAAGATGCCTGGAGGGAAATGGTTCAGTGGCAGTGAGTGCAACAGGAGGCTCCTCGAAATCAGATCGAGTCCTCCTAGTATTGGTTGGATCACCAACAAGATCCCCTACATCCTGAAGAGTAGTCTATGCCCACTTGGGCCTCTGCTCTAGATCTGCAACTACATCTGGATGCTCTGACTCTGCATCTGACTATACTGACTCTGAATCTAAATCATCTGAGTCATATGAATCAAAACTCTTGTTTTAAAAAGATTCATCATGTGCATGCTCATCATCTCGGACAGGTGGAAGAATGAAGGTGTCTACATGTGGTTGTTGAGGTACATGTGAGACACTTTCCTTGAATTGGACACTACACTAAATGATGAGTGGTCCGAGGAAATATCAATAAGCCTATATCCCTTCACACCATGGGGATATCCAACAAAAATACACTCAGTGCTTTGTGGATCAAGTGCCTTCCTCTTTTCAAAGGGAATCTGGGCCCATGCACATGAACTAAAAATGTTAAAGTGGGTCACTTCCGGTTTGAGGCCACTCCAAGCCTTGTACGGGGTCTTATCCTTGACAAATATATGGGGAGATTTGTTTTGGATGTATGTTGTACAATTAATTGCTTCGTCCCATAGTCTTTGTGGTAGTGACTTTGCATGCAGTATGCAAGATGTCATCTCCTTTAGAGATCTATTTTTCCGCTTAGCAACTCCATTTTGTTGCGGAGTATAGGGAACTATATGTTGCAACTGAATCCCTACCTCATGGAAAATATTATGGATCTCATGATTTACATACTCTCCCTCATTATCAGTTTGGAGGACTTTGATCTTCTTTCCGGACTGTGTCTCAACCAAGGCTTTGAAATCTTTGAGGTGTTGAAAGACCCCGGATTTTTTCCTGAGAAAGTAGATCCATGTAAAACATGAGAAATCATCAACAAAAATGAGAACAAACCTCTCTTTGTTGATGGATGGATGCGGAAAATGACCCATAAGGTCACTTCGGATCAGATCTAAAGGTGCAGAAGCTCTCTGAGAATTTCCTTTGTCGAATTTCTCTTGAGGGTGTTTTCCGAGAACACATCCCTCACATACTCCCTTGGAGAAATGGATGTCTGGTAGACCATCAACCAATCTTTTCTTGCTAAGTTGTTGCATGTATCGGAAATTCAAATGTCCAAACTTTTCGTGCCATATCCTACTACTTTCATCAAGATGAGTAAGTAGTAAAGAAGAATCAGGTTGAATGAATTCAGAAAACGTTTACAATCTAGACTAATGATTTACCTCACCGGTAGCAACCCTAGAGTTGGTTTGCATTTCATAGATGTCCACAGAATTTGGTGTGAATATTACTTTCTTTCTAGTTCTGCAATTTTCCATCTAATAAACGAAGAGAAGGTTGACAGAAATTTTGTGAACGTGTAGCACATTCTCGAAGTTTTCGTTGGTGAGTTCAATCCTTCCTTTGTCGGTGACTTCGAAATAAGAGTTGTCCACCATCAGAATAGGAGGACCTTTGCATGCATCCAATGAATAATATATTGCTTTTGAGAAAGCCATGTGATTTGATGCTCATGAATCAATGATCCAAGCATCAGGAGAGGAGTTGATGGCAATCAAGGCATGGCTAGAATTACCTTTCTTGGAAATCTGATCTTCTATCTTATTCTTCTTGGTGCCCTCGGGGATGTGATATCCAAGGTTGTTTTTCTGAAGTATTTGATTCATTAGATCTTTTTTTTGCATGAATGCATGCAAATTCTGGATGGAATCCTTTGTGACAGTATGTGCATTTCTCCCCTTTTCTTCCCTTTTCCCCTTTGGATCCGGAGGCATCGATGAAGGGATTTGTGTACCCTTCATTCTTTGAATGTGCATGAGCTTTCCATTTATATTTATCTTTATATTTCTGATATTTTTGGATTTTATCTTGCACAGAGAGTGCATGCACCCTTGGGCCTTTGACTGTGCCCATGTTGATGATCTTGGTTTGATCTTGTGTCAGGGATTTGATAAAGCCCTCAAGAGAAGGCATCTTCCAGGTGGCTCCAGAGGTGAATATGGCATAATGGAATGTGGATGCGAATACAAATAATTCAATACCAAGCTTGGATAGAATGGTGAGAACCATTTGTTTCTCCTCCTTCAATTTATCAACCCCGCAAGCTTTGAGTTGCGATAGTAAATCCTTGAATTTTGTAAAGAAATATGGGATATTGTCGAAGATTTTTGGATCCAATGTGAGAATTTCCACCTCCAGTATGTGTCCCCTCGTCTCATCTTGTTTTCCAAATATCCGTTCCAAGGTGGTCCAGGCTTCATTGGGAGTCTTACAGGAAGATATGTGAAAAAATAGATCGGGAGAAATAAGACTGCAAATTGTTCTGAGTGCCTCATCCATGCGATTTAAGTACTTGGATTATTCTATGGTTGACGTCGGTTTTGTATCTGTATTCAAGGTTAACATGTAAAACCCTCTGGTTCGGAGATGTATGGCTATTTTCTCCTTCCATTAAAAATAGTTGTATGGTGTAAGAATGAATTATTTTTGGAAATCCATCTTTCCATTGTCTTTGATCTTTTGTACCTACAAAAACATTTGGTGCATGTTTTTCTTAGAAGTTTGTCATCTCTGATACCATGTAAATGTGTTGAACTTGCACAGAATGGATCTAGCTAGAAAATACTACACACATTTGCAAAGAGAATTTGAGAAAGGATGGAAGAATTATCATTAACCGTTTGAATAATGAATAATTTACACATTATATACTATGTATAACTCAACCAATGTGGATTGGAGGAGAACCAATGCACCATAGTGGTGATATAGAGTGATCTAGACACACACCAGTAGTTACAGGAGTGAACTTCCACCTAGTCTAGTCTCTCAAGCAGTTACGGGAGTGAACTACCACCTAGCTGAATTAACTAATCAGTTAGTCTTCAATTAACTGACTGAATAGAGAGAAGTGAGGAGTAGATCAAGGAATCAAGGGTAATGTGAAAGTTTGGTGATGATCCCAAGGCAAGTGCACATTAGCATGGTGATGATCCAAATGTCTCATGGTGACAAAACCAATGCAACATCTAAACTCAACTCAACTAGTCAAACCGAAGTGTCAACTGAAAGAGAATATTCTCCAAGTGGAATATTCTCCCCTAAAATATAGGAGACTGGATAATGACTAATTATGACTAATAAACAAGGAAAAGCCTCAGTAAAAATAAATCCTAGGTGTGTGTGAAGTAACTCCAACATATGCAAGAAGTAGAGATCATTTTGGGGTTCATAAGAAAACCTTACCTCAACCTACTTGAATATCACAAAAGGAAATGGAGGAAACAAGAGAAAAAGGACTATGCTTTGGTTGTAACATAAAATGGTCAAAAGGGCATAAATGTAAAGAAACAAAATTGTTCACCTTGGAAAATAATGATGAAGAGGAAATGGAGGAATCTACACAAAGAAATGAGGAAGAACTTCTCAACTTCAAAGAGCGAGAAATAGAGGTTGAAATTATGAAAAACATTGATTCAGACAGGTGAGAAATATATGTTCATGCATTGGCAAGGTTGTTAGCACCTCAAACCTTGAAATTTGTAGGTTACATTGAGAAGCAAAAGGGTATAGTTCTCATTGAATTGGGTAGTACCCATAACTTCATTGATAAAAGATTAGCATAGCGCCTCAATTTTTTGTATATCCAGTGACAAATTTTCAATTTTTGGTTGCTAATGGAGGGAGTATTGATTGTGTGGGAAAATTATAGAACATTAAACTATATGGGAGAACATAATTTGGAAATCCCAATGTACGGAATTCCCATTGGAGGTGTAGATGTTGTTCTAGGGATTTAATGGTTGAGAATATTAGGTATAATTTCTCCAAACTATAATGAATTATTCATGATATTTGAGTTGGAAGGAATTCAATATAAGGGTTAAATATGGTCCTTCTCAATTCATCAACTCACATATAATGGAAAACTCCTAAAAAAAGGGTAGCAAGGGAGTGGTGGCTAAACTTTATTTTATGGAAGTTAACCATGAAGATGAAAATATTTCAAAGAAATTAAGATGCACCTTAGAAAATCACTATAGGGTCTTCCAATAAATTCCTAAAGTTCTACCTCTACTTAGAGATCATGAACATCAAATTGAACTAATACATGGAAGTAAGTTTCCTCCTAATAAAAGGCTTTATAGATATCTTGATCATTAGAAAAAGGAAGAGATTGAAAAAATAGTACAAGACATGATGGATTCGGGTATTGTTCAACCAAGAAGGAGTTTGTTTTTAACTCCAGTAGTGATGATGATAAGAAAAGATAATTCTTGGATGATTTGTCATAATTATAGAGATCTAAACAAAATCACCATAACGGATAAATTCCCTATTCCAAATATTGATGAGTTATTAGATAAGCTACATTGAGTGGCTTATTTTACAAAGCTAGATCTTAAATTAGGATACCACCAAATCAAATTAAGAAAATATGGCATTCCCAAAACATATTTTAGTATTCATGATGGGCACTATGAGTTCTTGGTCATGCCTTTTAGGTTGACTAATGCTCCTTCGGATTTTCAAATCCTTGTGAAAAAAATGTTTGACTCCATCTTAGAAATTATGTGTTGTGTTTCTTTGATGATATACTTATCTATAGAAAACCATGGGAAGACCACATTAAACATGTGGATGAAGTCCTGGAAATTCTTAAGAACAATCAATTGTATGTAAAAATATCCAAATGTTCTTTTGGGAAACAAGAAGTAGAATATTTGGGCCATATTGTTTCAAGGGAAGAGGTTAAGGTGGACCCTCAAAAGAACCAGGATATTACAATGGCCTACTCTTAAGAACATCAAGAGTCTTAGAGGATTTTTGGGTCTTACATGATGTTATCGAAAAATTATTAAGAATTATGCACGCGTTGCAATCCCACTCACATCTCTCTTAAAGAAAAATTCATTTGTAAGGAATGATAAGGCTACTTTGGCATTCTCTATCTTAGAGGATGTTATGTATTCTACACCAGTATTGGAAACACCTGATTTTGGTAAAATGTTCATTGAAAAAGGTTCATTGTAGAATGTGATGCATTGGGACTAGAAGTGGGAGCATTATTTAGCATAAGAAGAGAGAGCATTGGATTTTGAAAGCAAACAATTCAAGGGGAAGATTTGGTGAAATATACATATGAAAAAGAAATGGAAGAAATTTTACATGCAAAAAAAAAATGGTGAGAATATCTCACTGGGAGGCACTTTAAATTCAAGACGGACCATGATAACCTAAAGTACTTTTTGGACCAAAGATTGTCATCAAAATACCAACAAAAATAGGTATAAAAAATGCAAGGGTTTGATTTTGAAATAATCTAAAAAAAGGGGAAGGAAATGTAGTAGTATATTCTCTTTCTAGATCAATATTATATTCTATTGCATCTTCTATTATCGTGTGGCTGGAAGAAGCTCTCCATGAATGGAAAAATGACAATAGTAGTAAACAAAAAATACAATGTATAAAGGAAGGGATGACTCTATGGAACATTGGGAGTGGAAGGGAGATATACTTTGGTACAAGAGTAGAATATTTGTGTTTCCTAAATCAAATTTGAAGCAAAAAATATTAAGGGATTCCCATGACTCTCCAATGGCAAGACATGCAAGGTTCCTTAAATCATATAAAAGAATCGAAAAGGATTTCTTTTGGGAAGGAATGAAGAAAGGTATTCAAAATTTTGTAAGAGATTGTCAGGTTTGCCAAAGAAATAAAGGACAAACAATAAATTCTCCAAGGTTACTTCATCCATTACATATACCTAATCAAAGATGGAAAGAGATATCAATGGACTTCATTACAAGGTTACCAAAATCTGAAGGTAAGGATGCCATTTTCGTGGTCATTGATAGGCTCACAAAATATGCATATTTTTGCGGAATTCAAAGTACATATACAACAATCCAAGTGGCAGAAGTGTCCATGAAATAACTTCACAGAATTCATCTTCTTCCTAAATCAATAGTAATTGACAAAGATCCAAAATTCACAAGAAATTTTTGGAAATAATTGTGGAAGATGAGTGGAAAAACACTAGTTATGAGTTCAGCATATCATCCACAAACATATGGTCAAACAAAAATAGTTAACAAATGTTTAGAGGGTTATCTATGATTTTATTCTTCAGACAAGAGATATCAATGGATGAAGTGGATTCATCTGGTAGAATGGTGGTATATTACTATCTATCACATATTTACTAAAATGTCCCCATTTGAGGCCCTTTATGGATATCTAGATCCTAGTATCGCATACATTTTGCAATATAATTCCAAAGCATAGCCAATAGAATATATATGGAGGAATACTAAAGAAATTTTGACAATTCTTAAGGAAAACCTTCAAATGGCACAAAACAAGATGAAACAACAAGCAAATCAAAATTGAAGTGAAAGACAATTTGAGGAGGGTGATTGGGTATTTTTTAGACTACATCCTTATAAGCAATCCACATTCAAGCAAAAGAAGAATCAAAAATTAGCTCCAAAATTTTATGGACCCTACAAGATTATTCGTAGGATTGGACAAGTGGAGTATGAGTTAGATTTGTCTTCTTCTCACATTCATAAGTTTTTTCATGTATATTGCCTAAAAACGGTTTTGGGACAAACAATGTCAGTGAAAATATAACTTCCATAATTAGATGAAGAAGGTAAGTTGATTCTTAAACCAGAAAAAGTTCTAGATCAACATTCTCTTTCTCTTATTAATAGAACCATTATGGAGTACCTAATCAATGGAATAATGTGCCTCTAGAAGAAGCCATGGAAAAATGAAAAGTTCATGAAGAAGTACCCTCAATTACAAGCTTTGAGGACAATTCTTTTTTAAATGGGGGGGCTATGTTAAGGCCCTAATAAGAATCCATTATTATTTTATGTGTTACATTAGTAGGTCAACTATAATATTTCATTGTACCCTTTGTCTCCTATATATATACCAAGGAGACCTAATCTTATGATCATCCTATCTTATCTTCTAAATTGGACATATTGTAAAAGGAGGTTTCCCCCTCAAAGTGGATTGTACTCACTAAATTTTTATCATTCTCAAGGAATTGATTCATAACATGGAATATTTTGTAAAAGTCATCCAGGCCACAGTGTCCATTGCAATTCCATAGTGAGTGTTCCTTTATTTGTACTTGCATTTTATAACTAAGGAAAAGATAGCAGAGAATAGGCCTCACCTTCTAGCTATATTTTCTCCCATATTAGGTTTCCCAGGTCACATCTTGCGTTCATTTGTGTGGATGGTGTGCTCTTTTTCTTTTTCTTTCATTTCAATTTTAGTTATTTCCATAAATTGAGCACTAAGATAGCAATAATAAATCAAATATCTAAGTTAATAAATTGCATAATAAAATATTTCATTATATTGTAAGATCTATTATGATGAATTGCTCTAGTGGAATATCCACGACGGTTTAGAAATCATGACTCCAAGAATCAGGTTATGTATAAACTATAGCAAGTGGTTCTGGAGAAATGGTCAATGATCCCTATATGACTTTCAATAGCAAAAGCATACAATAAAAAAATATCATTTAAAAAGTATTATTGTTAAACATGTTTTTTTGTAATATGCATACACTAGTCCAAAAAATTGCCAAATTAATTTTCAATATATTTATTTTTCATATAAATATTGATCTTGTTTTTTGTTTTTCAAGAAGATAGATAAAATTCCAAAGGACAATCGACATGATATACAAAACATGTTAATAGGGTTGTTGAAAAAGGTGTACAGGGAGATGGTCAAATAAATGGGCATAATTGCATCACAAGAGGAATCATTTCAACAATGGCGTGCATCATATGTATGTATTCATTGATTTTTTATATGTAAAATCAATTTAATTTTCAATTATTTTTTTGTTCCAACAAACCAAAAAATAAAATGGAATTCATTCAGCATGGAAGATGAGACAACAAGGCAAAAAAGAGTTGATTGCAAAGTTTGTAAGTACTTAATGTGTTTTCTTTACTTAAGATTTCATATTTGTTGTGATGTATATATTTTAATTGGTTTACAATAATCAATGGATGTTTTCTAAAAAGTTCTAGCATAGAAAGAAGAGTTATCCAAACATTCGATTGACATTGGATTGCATATGGGTTGTGAGTAAATATCGAAGTATTAAGGGTTAATTGAACAATTTGTAGGTAGCTATGTTGTTTTACTTCCCTTGTTTTATAATTAATTGAACAACAAGAAACCTTTATGTATATCTATGCTTTGTCATGGTGTATAAAACTTACAGAAAACAAAGTATGGAATGGAGCCAACAAAAGATATCTTGAGAGATGGCATGAGGAATGACTTCAAAATATTGTGTATTATTTATGAAGCAACCAATGCTATGGTAATTTTTTGTATTTATATCCAATCATTTATATGATACTACAAATGAATATATATTCATTACACTTTATGTCTATGTTTGTAGATGGAACACGAAGAGGTGCAATTTCAAACTCAAGCCAATCAACCAAAGATTCCAAATAACCCAAGTACAATATATTGTGAAAGTCATGAAGATATGAGGCATGGAAGCAACTTGAGGAATGAAAGTATTTTGAGCAATGAATGATGATCATTGAAAATGAATGTTATAAGTTGTATATATTTTGGAATGTTTGTCTGTGAAAATCAAACACGGTGTTTAATGTGGACATATTCTCCCAACTAAATGACAACATGTCACCAATAAAAATACCAATTATTTATTGACATTTTGAATATCATGGACCTTTATGTTGTCCCATTTTGTATAACTAAGGGTCTTGTATTCGTACATAATAAAATGAATTTCTCTTCTATGAAGTAGTGAAAAGGAACAAAGGATTGGTGGGAAAATAACGTATGTGGCTCACATAAGGGTAGATCAAGATGTCCCCTTATGTGAGCCACGGACATTATTGACTTCCCAATGGTCTCATCCTATATAGAAGTAAAAAAAAAGTAAGGTCGAGGTTGATTTTGGGTCACCTCTATCTCTCTAACATTTAGAAGGGAGCATGAAACCAAGCCTGCAATTTAAAATTAGCAACATGGTAGAGAGTATCCTATAAACAATTCCAAGAATGGAAAGGGAATGCATATCTATGATTATAAAAATTGCATTGTGTATCCACTTGGATTGAAGGAAGGTCATGAGTGACCTAAATTTTTCATCAAATATTATCACACAAAGTTAGTAAGCACCAAGGTTGTGTAGAAACAACCAGAATTTCTACATGAGCCATTGGATTGTATGAAAAAAATTGTGTGTACAATTCAAATAATGGTATGGAATATTTAATACAACTTTCCAAACTAGATCAATTTAGAAAACCACTCAAAAAACCATCGCTTCAATATGTCGTGAAAGGAAATGGATCTGTCCAAAGAAATTTTGAAACCCTAACCATAGCTTCAAATCTTGACCTAGTTTTTAATTGATAATAAGAGGCCTCATTGATATGCACCTCATGACACTGAAATAATACACCTCATACACCTTGCATTCAAGGCCATATACAATACATTCAAACCATATCACTTAGATTCAAAGGCATGGGTAACATGGTGATGTAGGAATTTTTCATTCAAAATTGTTTTTATCTTTTTTCTAAAAATTAAGAGCCCTCCTCTAGGGATTTATGTCTCATCAAGAATGTCCTTCACCAATCAAAAAATTGAATGACCAAAATTAAAAAAATGATCATTTTATTTTAACTATGAAAAATTCCTCTTAATATATGTTTTTTTTAAAACATAGTAAGACTTTATGAAAATTTATGTCAAAGAAGGAAAATTAGTTTGACTTGTAAATGAAAGGTATACTCTCTACTTGGTAGGGATTAATAAGAGGTCTTGAGTTCAAGTCTTTCTTTTCATTAACTTAATTTTTGAAAAAGTTCATATAACTTTAAATTATCACATAACTTTATTGGAAAGTGTATTTCACTTAAGTTATAAAAATAAATCACTATAAAGTAATTTTAATGTTTTTTAAAGTATTTTTTTACATGCAAATTTAATATATCAAGTAACTTCAATAAAAAATTATTCTCACTTATTCTATAAAAGTGGGTCACTTATTGTAAAATTAATTTATTTGTAAAAGTGAGCTTATAGGCAAAGTTAGAGAAGAAAGAGAAATGTTTTTACTCAAAAACCTCATTGTGCACCCATCACCACATGGGGCAGCCTCTACTTCCACATGGCACTTTGGTTCATTTTTATGCATTTCTTAAAAATGGCATAACTTTGACATCTAGAGTTCTTTTTTAGTGTTGTTTTTAATTGCCTATTTTTTGAGAGTTTTCCATCTAGATAGTTAGTTTCTGCTTTTGAAGCCATCTTACCTGCATATTTTAATATGGCTAGTCAAAGTGATATTCTACTTACTAATTCAAATTACTTATCATGGAAATATCGTATGGAGGATGTAATATGAAGTAAGGGGTTTTGTTGAATTACCTTGGGAAAATATACTGCCCCTAGTGATGCCTCAAAGAAATCTAACTAGGATAATAAAAATGGTGCAGCACATGGATTAATAGGAATGCTCATCTCTAATGATTTATTGTTTCACCTTCAAAGAGTTCACAAACCAAATGAATCTTGGACAAATCTAGAAACTTTATTTAGTAAACACAATGAGATTTGATCGCATAAGCTCGAAAACCAGTTGATTACTCTTGCATTGACAATTTTCTCAGTTCAATACACTTAGAATTTTACTTGAAGAATGTAACATACCAAAGAAGGATGACTAATGTATATATGTTATTATTTCTAAGCATAGTAGTGTGTATTTTATTTTTATATCTACAAAACAACCATTCTTGAGGATTTTTATGATTATTTGATTAGAGAGTAAGATAATCTCTTGCATCTAGGAGTGATCAACACTATAGGTACATCTAACAAATCCTTAGTGGAACAACATAAGGATAAATACAAACATATGAAGAATCAACATCCTCACAACAATAAGCAAAACAAAGGTCCCAACCCCTTTCAACCAACTCCTACTCCCAATGGTGACAAAATGAACTAAATCAAAAAGTAAGAAAACTAAGTGACATTGTAATTTTTGTGCA
>ML791835.1:55140-67036 GCA_009831015.1 Picea engelmannii
GGATGTTTGTGATGTTCTCTTGGGCCAGCCATATATGTGGAAACACCATGCTATCTATGAGTCTCGACCCCGTAGTGTCATTATTACTCCGGGGGGTCATCTCTACAGGATACCAGAGGTAGTTCCAACTACTACCCCACCTAAACAGTGCTGCAAGGTAGTATCTCATACTAGAAAATTTATCTTCTCCACAATCTGTTCAAAGGGTGAACAGAAGGATACTACAGCCACCACAACTTCGGCCAAAGCACCTTCTATCCAACAGAAGCAGGTCGACAAGGTTGCAGCAAAGCATGAAGATTCCTTCTGCACATAATCATCTAAAATAGCCAGACTGGTTAAAAGGTCCAAACCTTCCAGCCACAGGTTCGTGACATATTTCCACAAACTAAGCAGTGTGACTTCTCCAGCAAGACAAGCAGCTCACCAAGATGTAGATTCAACAAATGTTTTTCCCTCTCCCCCGGGAACTCAACGCAATGGAGACCATTGCTTCCTAAGGAGGGAGGATTGATCTAGGTGGATATCGGGGTCCACCCACCTTTTCCAAATGGCTCAAAACAATTTTCTGGCCATTTTGGCAATTTACTATTTTTAGCAGGTTTTCACTTCCGGGGCCATTTTGAGGGCCTAAATGAAGTTTTTTCGAGATTGAGGTTTTCAATGATAGATGAAGGCATGATTGAGCCCCCAAAATGAATCTCCTCGATGATACCTTTCCAACAAGCTATCACACACCTAAAACGAAGATCGTATGCAAAAGTTACGACCCCGGGAAGTTGATGCACCAACTTACCCAAACGGGGCCCACGTGACTTTTGGCGCTTCATCTCCTAGGGTTAGGTTTTTGGATGTCTAGGACTTTTGGCATTCCTGATTATTGTAAAAAGGCCTCCAGAGCCTCATTGTAACCATCTTCTTGTGAATGTGAGTAGCTGTCACATCTCTTCTCAGAGATAAGCTGCCACCATTCTAGTGAGTCTTTCACTCTGTATTTTTACAGTCTCTGTACATTTCTTTGATTAATAGAAATCGTGTATTACTGTATATCTGTGTTTATGGTTACATATCTGATACATTTCTGTTATATGATTGAATATCTGCAATATCTCTGTGCATTTCTTTATTATATCTCCGCTCTCATTTCATGCCGAAAATAATCCGGATCAATGCTTATAGTTTTTCCTTCAATGCAACATTTTCATCTTCGTATAATGAGTGGTTTATTCATTCTAGAGCATCTTATCATATGGAAAAGGATAAATTCATTTTTCCTACTCGTAATGAATGTAACACCAAACAAATATTTGTTGGTGATGATAGATCTATTAGTGTTGTAAGGGTTAGAATAGTTCAGAAAGATTATGGTCATTTTAATGATGTATTATATGTTCTAAGTCTCGCATGCAATCTTCTATTAGTATATCAAATTGCTCATTTAAGTGAAGGTAAAACAATGGATTTTTCAACTCGCCAAGTTGTAGTCAAGGATTTAAAATATCCTAAGCATGTCCTAGCAACTAAAATGTTTGATGATATTACTAGGTTGTACATATTTAACAACTTTGGGTGATCATAGTTTCTATCATTTTTTATCGCTTATAGGGATTACTTGAGAAAAAATTGGCATGAGTGATTTGGTCATCTAAAGTATCACTCATTGCAACAGTTATGTAATCAGAATATGGAGATCGATGTTCCTCTCATTTCTTGCAAAGATGGTGTTTGTGTTGACTATGTTCTCAATAAACATCATCGGGACATTTTTGACAAACATGTCTCTTGGCATGCCTTGGCCCCCATGCAATTTGTTCATAGTGATTTGTGTGCTCTGCTTCCTTTCGCGTCTTTCTCTGGGTTCATGTACTTCTCAACTTTTGTTAAAGACTTATCCAAATGCATTTGGGTTTATTTCTTAAAACTTAAGAGTGAAGTTTTTTATATGTTTTTGGCCTACAAGGCCCATGTATAAAAGCAATCTAGATATCAATTACAGAAGTTAAGAATATATAATGGAGATGAAAATGTTAACAACAACTTTACAAGTCACTACACTGCATAAAGCGTTTAGATGTAACACATCATTTGATATACACCACAACAAAATGGTGTTGTTGAGAGAATTAATTGCACATTAAAGAAAATGGAAATTTGTATGATCTAATCTAAGGGATTAAGTCCTCATTTTTGGGTGGAAGACACTAATTTTTCCAATTACATAGTTAATTGCACTCCCACAAAGGCTTTAAAATATATAATGCTAGATAAATCATGGAGTAAAATTAAACCAAATGTAATCCTCTTTAGTGTGTCAGGTAGTGAAGTATGGGCTCACATTCCTAATGAGTAAAGAAAAGCATTACAACCTAAAAGTGAGAAGTGCATTTTTGTTCGATATTCTAAATATGTAAAAGGTTATAGATTTCTTCAACCTCATTCCAATGAAATTATTATTAGGAGAGATGTTAAGTTTGTTGAAGGTCTCTTGGCTTATTACCTTAATTTGGTGTTTGTGCCATCTTCAACATGTGATATATCTTCAGTGTTTGTATCATTTTCTATTCCCAACTTTTTTTGTTAGCAGTCTTATTCAGGTTTCTTCTATAGATGATTATAGTGAGGATGAAAATCCACCTCCACCTACTCACCTTTCTTTAGTTGGGTCCATTGAACATGAACCTTCACAATACCATTGCTTCTTAGATATGTCCATACAACAGGAAAAGTAGTTGGTAATATTTCCAATGATCCTACATATTTTCATCATACAGATTCATAGTTCCAACGAGCTTCCTCTCTTTTGTCTCAAGTTTGAGAGAATCATGTTCCAAAAACATTTGTATAAGCTTTTGGCCATCCAAATTGGGACACATCAATGAATAAAGAATATTGTTCCTTGATGATGAATAATACTTGAGATATTGTACCTCTTCCAAAAGGAAGAAAACGTATTAGATATAAATGGGTGTATAGAACTTAGTATGCACTATATAAAAGTGTTGAAATACATAAGGCTTGGTTAGCTGCCAAAAGATTTTCTCAAGTTGAAGGGATTGACTATAATGAAACCTCTTCCCTAACAGCCAAAATGAATTACATCCACCTTGTTCCAACCCTTTTCATTTGACATAAATAGGAGGTTCAACAAATGGATGTTAAATTTATCTTCTTACATGAGGATTTACATGAAGAAATTTACATGGAACAACCTGTGGGTTATGCTTAAAATGACTCCAATCTTGTTTTTTATCTTAAGAAATATTTATGTTGTCTCAAGCAAGCTCCTTGGGCTTGGTATGCTAAAATGGATAGCTTTCTTCTTAACACCAAATTTTATAGATGTCAATCTAACCCCAATGTCTATAATAAGAAAGTAGGTAACCATCTCATAGTACTTGTTCTTTATGTTGATGACCTTATTCTCACTATTAGTGACCCCAAAATTTAAACCATGTGAAATCCAGCCTAATAAGAAGAAACTTGAAATGAAGGGAATTAGAGTTTATTCCCCTTAATGATAGATTCAATCTATGTTAGGATTTTACGAAGTCGTCATTAAGGGAGGATAGGCTTTAATGCCTCCTTCCTTCTCCTATTGTGTCACCTTTGTAGATCCTTCAATTTTATCCCAAGTTGTTCTTAAGGGTGGATGTTAGGATATTTAAACACTTAGGAGTTAGTTAAGATAAACTTGGTCTAATGTGTCTTTAGGTAAAGTGTGTTTCTTTAGTGTGTTTGCTTACTATGAATTAGTATGCATTTGTAGTTATCTAATCTAATGATTATGGTATATTCTAGACATAAAGTGATCTTATGGTTCATCTTCTCCTTGATCCTAATGGATATATTAATACATGGCTTAGCACATGATTGGTCCATGATCTCTATACAAATATCTCTAGACATAAAGTGATCATGTGGTTCATCTTCTCCTTGATATTAACGGTTATATTAATCCATATCTTAACACTTAATTGGTCCATGATCTTATAAAAAGAGCATGGAGGGTCGTTTGTTGATGATTGATTGTGAGAAACTCATATGTAAAATATTTTCCTTTTCCATTAATATATTTCCTCAAGTGGCCATGTTGGTTGGGGTCATGGATTATTTCCCCCTTTAAGAGTTGCAACCACATAACACACTAGTGCATTGATCTTTGATATGTTTATGTGAGTGGTTGCTTAAGGTGTTTGAATTATGTGTAAATATCTTGTTTATCGAACAATATATGCATGATCCATGCTTTCAAATTCTTGCAAATTTATTGAAAGAAATTTCTCTTAGATGAATATTAGTTTTCATATCTTTGTTTTCATGAATACGAACCAACTTTTCCCATGCATCCTTTCAGGGTGTCATTTGACTTGCAACTAAAATAGTGTTATCACTTAGATCATTAATAACACAGATGTGTGCCTTCCCATACTTTGTCTCCCACTTCTTGAGTTTATTCATCTATGTAGCAGCTAGATTTAATTCATTCCCATTCATAATTTCAAATAACTCCCTTTCTAGCAATATTATCTTTATTCGATGTTTCGAGAAGCTAAACTTATAGCTACTAAATTGTCATACTAGATTTTGAAACTTTGCATAAATTCTCATATCCATTTTATAAAAATCTACTTCTGAATATATTTATTATTGAAATGACACCATTGTGAAAGAATTTAGGAATAATTTCCTTCACCTCCTCGGAATCTAGTGGTCTAGGATGTGACTTCACCCAATAAGCAAGTTCTTCAACCTAAAATCGATGTAAGGGTTGGATCCCTACATCCATTTTGATGCATTCAAATGAACCAGTACCAACACCATCAATCCTAAAATAAAACATCTAGTTATTTCTTTGCAACATCTTCCATGATCTTGTCTCCCACTTTCTTATGCAACATTTCATTTCCATCAAACATTGCATCCCTACTTCTAATAAGTTTCTTCATTAATAGAATAAAAAACACTATTTCCAACATCGCCATCATAACTAGTCATAATGTGTTTTACACTTTTTCCATATAGTGTTGTATGCTTCTCATGGGCACATGTATGTATGCAAGAGAGCCAAACACCTTCAATTGATGAATGTTTGGATTCCTCACACACCACACTTTAGAGGGATATTTTGACTTCAATTATGTCAATGTGAATATCAATCTTAAAATATAGGTTGTTATGCTAACTGCATCCACCCAAAAATTATTTGGTAATATGACATTCTTTAATAGGCATATTGAACTCTACATTAATATCCTACTCTTATTTTTCTCTACTCCATTTGTTTTGGAATCTAGGGAATTGTGAGTTCATGTTTGATGTCCCATTGCTCACAAATTTCCTTAAAGGAAGTTGATGCATACTCGGCACCATTGTCACACCTCAACCTATTTAAAAGAATCATGGTCTCCTTCTCCACTAATGAAGATATGTAGAACAATTTAAAACACTCCATTATTTCTAATTTCTCCCATAAGAAATAATGAAATGCATATTTTTTGACAAATCATATTAAAAAATACCTTGATGTCACTGTGTAGCCTAGTTTTCATTGGTCTACATATATGGTAGTGAACTAGCTCCAAAAATGTATGTACATCCTTTGAGAAAGGAAACCAATGTTGTTTATTGAATACATGCCCTTCACAAATGTGAATTCAAACATGTTTTTTTCCCAAATTCAACCAATTTTCCCCTCCTTATAGTCTCCATTGTTTGTGCATTCAAATGCCCAAGTATGTGATTTCAAATGACAGCATTATTAATCTCATTCACAGGATTCAAATGTTATTTTGAACACATATATGCCAAATCTATACAAGTTAACTTTCCTCATGGATATTGTAATCACCTTCCTATGATAATACTTTATCTTTCCTCTAACTACATCAAATCCTATAGTCAATCCAATATTTTTAGTTCAACTTACAACCAACAAG
This sequence comes from Picea engelmannii, assembly GCA_009831015.1. Taxonomy (NCBI): domain Eukaryota; kingdom Viridiplantae; phylum Streptophyta; class Pinopsida; order Pinales; family Pinaceae; genus Picea; species Picea engelmannii. The sequence continues at coordinate 61,077 of ML791835.1, forward strand.
TTCTTAATCATTGTATGAACATGGAAGACATTATAAATATATTTGTAGGCAACCTTTGGCATTGTCACTAAGACAAGATTCCCCCTGCCTACAATTTCATACTCTTCTCCACCTTCAAAAATTACATTGTTTCCCCTTTCAACATACGCATATTTCATGAATGATACTCCTTCATAGCTCATTCCCAAATCCATGCCAAAATGAAAATACAATCTTCTAGAAGAAATAGGCATTGCTATATTTATTGTTGTGAAGAGTTGTTATGATGAAAAATTATCTTCATTTCTCTTCTTTCCTTTCTCATGATAAACTTCGAATGTATATATCCTATTTCATGGCATTGGTAGAATTTCACCTTCGTCCTTTTTCCCTTTGAATTCTCCTTTAGGGAATTTGACTAGAAATTTTCCTTAAAGGTCAATGTGACCTTAGACCCCAGTATCAACATTATAACTTCATATTAAGTTAGTATGCTTCCAAGGAGAGTATCGATGAAATATTAACTACAAACTTAAGCAGTGTGTGTTGCCAATTCTTCCACGCAGGACTAAAATTGTATTATATATTCCCCCATGATTTCAAATTCTTTCACATTCATTCAAAAAATATCTTCCAAATGAAGCTTACTAGTGTTCAAATATTTATTTTCATAAATCTAGAACTAGTTTTTCTTGTGCACTCTTTGAGATCTTCTTCTAACTTGTAGTTAAAACAATGTTACCACTTAGATGGAGAATAATGTAGCATCATTATTTCCCAACCTTTATTTCCAAAATTTGTATTCCATTCTTGTGTGTAGCAACTAGCTTCACTTCTGTCTAATTCGCAATGTCAATTAACTCTCTTTTTGACAATAATATCTCCATTCAAAGTTTCCATGTGCTAAACTTTTGTCCATTAAATTATTGTACTAGATTGTGTGACTATGTAACAATGTTAGTAACCATTTTAAAATTGTACTTTCAAATATATTTATTATCGAAAATACAACACTAAGCAATATTTCAAATTTAGAGTTTGCACACAATGAAAAAAACCTATAACTTTGATGCATGTGATGAAGATCTCTGCAAGATCTTACAAATAAAGCCTTGAATTAAAAGAAGCCAAAAATAAAGAATAGATCAAAACACATGCTTAACTTTATTCATATGGTCAGAGGCCTTTTATAGTTTTACAATGGGTCTAGTCAAGCTAACTATCTATTTAAAAGAAATAATAAACTAAATGCACATAGCTTGAAGCTTGAAAGAAAAGATAAATAATGCATGTGAATGTAGAAAGAAGGATGAAAGACACAACTAACTATCCCTACATGCTTATTGAAAACTAGAAAAATTCCCTCGAGGGAGGTGCATTGTTGGTGAGGAATCCTTATTGCGGAGTGCACCCTAACATTCCACATTGGTTCCTCCCAGTTGACCTTGAAAGTATCCTTGTTTTCCTCCTAGTTTAGGAATTTCTCTAGGGAGATAAAGAGATTGTGAAACATGGCCAACAATGTTGAGTGTGGCATTGTAACAAGAGGTGTATCTGGCTTGATAATAACACTATGGTGGGAAAATGAGTGATTGATGTGATTGTTATCTACCCTTTGGTAATAACATATAGTTGTCATTGTTGGAAAACTATTTAAGTGTTGTGTTGGATCAAGGATGTTGCATATGTGGAGAGAAAAGGTTGATTTTTGACATAAACATGTGAATAACTATAGTCTCCCTAGGAAGTGAAAACACAGGAGAGGCATATCCAAAGGTGTGCATAATAGATAATGTACTAGCGCAGGGTAAAGACTGAAATATAATTGAGCAATGTTGAATAAGTATGATGTGTCTAGGAGTTATATCACTATTCTCTTTGATTCTTGATTTGGTGCAAGAAACCCTGTGAGGCCCCATGGTGAAATTTTGGAATCATGACAAAAAAATACACGGTAGTGTGAAGATGGTATAAGAGTGCATCTAAAAGCTGAAAAAAAGTCTTCAAGAAACATCCCTTAATGCTAAGTGTTGGGAAACAAGCAGAGATTGCATTGTAGGGATATTAAGGCTAGTTCTGTAAATTGAGTGTTTGTTGTTTGGGGCTCTATCCCTTGATCAAGATCTATGATTGTTGATGCTAGAAAGAGATTAAACCCAATGACAACATGTTATACTAGAACAAGTATGTTTTTCCTTTGGGGGAGATATCTAGTGATGGAGACAATCGTGTGCAATTTTGTATCATGTAGATGAAGTGAAAACATGAGAGAATGGTAGACAAGATTTATGGATAAATATTGTGCGAGATGTTTTGAAATATCCAACGTTTTGAGTGGACACTCCACCCATCATCAAGGACAAATGGCGTTGATATGTTAGAAAATAGTGTTTGGGTTTGTGTTTATATGGGAATATTAGCAACTGATCATTGAAGATTAAATAAGAAATTGTTAAATTAGACATTAAGACTAGATGAGAAATAAGTGTAAATAATAAACTAGACGTGGCTTTAACAAACTGAGATAACAAAAATGATAAAAATCATGAAAATAAATCAATAATGAAAATATAATATAATGAATAATAAAACAAGGAAAATATATGGAAAATGTTTTAAAAAGAAAACTGAAGGTGCAAGTTAGAGGAAGAAATATGATGAAAAACAAAGAAAGGAACGGAAGGTTGGGAGGAGAAGAACTATTCAAAGAGAGAAGGTTTTAATCTGGAGAACAATATCTAGAAAGAAGATGCTTAATAATCACGGTTATGAATAGTGGGCTTCCAAGATTGGCTAAGTTTGCATATATTTACAATCAAATTTATTAGGATTTTTTTCGATTTCAAGGGTTTCCTAAATGAGGTGAGAGGAGTAATAAGGGGTTGAGGCAAGAATTTTAATTTATTCAAAACAAATTAGATGTTTATATTTAAATGATTGTTCAACAATAATTGATTTAGAGATCTGGTCGTGGGTGGTATCAGCTATATGTTCTTTTAGACGATCTTTAAAGGATCTGCATGTTTGACCTGTGTAATATTTTCCGCAAGAGCATGGAATTTGGTACACTCTTGGACCAAGAAATGGGTCAGACTTATCTTTAGTAGGAATGACACATTTTTATTTGTGTCATTGAATCCATTACACATAACCTTCCTACTCATGAAGCTGAAGAAATTAGGCAAGAGTGTAGAAAAATATTTTGTTTTTTTCTAAACCTCCTAAAGTTAACTTGACCAAAGAGAAACTTTAGTCTATTTGTTTCCTTAATGATAACCCTAGCATCATTATACTCAAAGTTTATAAAAGAAATTTTATGGTTGTCATGAATACCTTAGACTATGATTCTAAACTTCTTGACCTCATTTATTCTTTTTCTTATAAACCTCTCACTAAAAACCCTATCAACACCATTACCATCCTCGTTACCAAATCCATCCAATCATTTTCCTTGGACCCTAACATTCAAAAATTTCTCATTTATCATAACCCCCAAACCCTAAGGATCTACTAGAAACCTAAAATTCATAAATAAATAAAATGCATTCCTCTTAAACCTATAGTAAGCACCATAGGCACCCCCACTCATACTCTAGCACGCTTTCTTGTTGATAAACTTCAAGCCTTCATCGAAAAAACCTCTTCCTTTATTAAATATTCCTCTTATTTTATTCAAAAAACTTGGAATGTGCACCTTGGTGATCAAGACATCATGGTCATCTTTGACATCATTTATTTATTCACCAAAATTCTTATTGCAGAAGCCATGACCCTGATCTCCAAACTAGTTGAACTTGAAACTCTTAACCTCATTGAAATCTACCTCTCTTCTATATTCTTCACCTTTAAATGGGTTTGCTACGTGTTATAACACTAAATTGCCTTGGGTCTTTTTAGTTTGTTTGCAATCCTTTTTTAAGCCTTAGATTTTAATTTTTTCTTTTAAGGTCTCATCCATTTAAAATTTATGATCGGTGGGACCCCTTGGATGATTAAAGTTTTTGAGTCTTAGCTCTAATTTGATCCTCAAATTGATTTTTGATCCTTAAACCATTTCTATCTCATGTTTTATTTTGGTCCCCTTCATGATTTGTCCCTAGGTCGATCCCTCCCATGACTAGATTGATGTGACACTCCTCTCTCCTCACTCGTGACCTCATAGGCATACCTGAACGTCCTATCTTACCTTTCTAATCACATTTTGAAGTGGATGTGTTGCCTACTCACTAGGCAATTCCATAGCACCTATCACGCTCATCACACTTCCACCTTGATCCATGATTGCCACGACTGATGTCATGTCCCTTGTTTTCAATGCCAAAAGTCGGTTAAAGATGTCTTCAAAGATCTTGCATTTATGAGCTTTGGTAACAGTTTCTAATTTGAAAGACTCAACAGTGTTGCGCTGCACAAATTCGTAAGTTTTGATCAGGCAACTGCATGTCAACCAAATCTGATGCTGAGAAATATTCCAGAGTTGAGGTTTTATGAAGATTCATCCTAAGATTGTGTTGAAGATCTCAACATGTGTCCATTGCACAGGTTTCCCATTTTACCTCCTCTGTGTATTAATTTTCACAGGAAATTTGTGCTCGAGTTTCTGTTTTGCTAAGTTTGCACAGTAGTAAGGGATCCATATTTGCATGGTAATCTTGTTTCTCTCCTCTTTGGACATGTAAATCTCTTTGCATGTATCTATGGTCTAATCACTATTGTTTGCTTTAACCATTAAAGTCGCAAGCCTGTAAATAGCCTATCCTATGTGTATGTGTTACACTACCCAGAGGCATTGCTCAAACCAACTTTGTTTTCCTTGCTTCCTTTCACCTTGGGGTTTGGAATTTTACTCAATTGCAGAGGGCCAAATTCAAACTACCTCCTCACTGTTTACACTCCAGAATACATGTATAAGAACTACTACATATGGGTGGATTATTCCACGAAAATTTTCCACACTTCAACTAGTTTCATATTTTTTTTAAACAGGGCGGGATTTTCGTCGATATTGCCATGAAAGTTCGTCGCAATATCGACGAAAATCTTATTTAAATCTAGTCAGGATTTTCATCGCTATAGCTACTAACTTTCGTGGCAACAGCGACACAAATTTTGCCTATCTCATTGGTCGGTGTTAACAGCTAGTTGACTATTTTATCTATATATACGTGACTTTAAGAGACTTTGTGACATTGTTCTTGGCTTTTGTTTGAGCTATTTATTTTTCCGTCACACACTGGTTGAACAAATCCAATTCTCGATCTACATAGCTCGGATTTTGAACTTGCAAGGTTAGTATGTTATTTTTTATTGATGTACTCATTTAACTTGTAAATTTTTTTTCAAATGTCCAAATTTCATTTAGTTTGTTTTTTCCTTGATAATATATTATAATATATGTAGTACCATATTTCATGTCTTTGGTTTTTGGATCTAGTTAGTATATTCTATGGAAAAGGGTATGTGGATTCCATAATATTATAGGTTTGTGGAATCCACATACCCTTTTCCCTTCAATTGTAGCTATAATCTCTCTCTCTTTTCATTGACAAAGATATGGAATTGCTCTTGAAACTCAACCTTGATCAGTGAAATGATAGTAATTGATTGTCATTTTCTTCTCTCTTTTAATTTTTAAGACCTGACAAAAAAACACCAACAAATCTTGATTGAATCTTTGATACCACTTGTTACATCCCTAATACCCAAAAGGGATCACACTTGCATAAATTGAAAATAATATAACAGTGACAATAATGGTTGGGATACTTGCACACCTAATGGTTGGCAGCTAGCACTTACTAATTCAATTAAATGAAGGAAGAAATCTCCATGAATAAGATATTGAAGTTGATTGTTATATTGATAAATGATAAGTTATGGTATATATAAGATAGGGAGGAAACTCATGTTTATAACAACAAGGGTAATAGTTGCAATTAATATATTGTAACATTTCCCTCTTCCGCATAAATTATTTGCTA